>JAMWET010007293.1:35000-52600 GCA_024036415.1 Prochilodus magdalenae | reverse complement strand
AGAACACAAATGTCTCAAACAAATAATCAAATAATTTCAAATCATCAAAAAAATTCAAATAATCAAATAATTTCAAATAATCAAATAGTTTCAAATAACCATAATTGAAAGACTTATTGGTATTTAGAAAATTATTTATTTTATAAAATAAATTTATACTCCGTATGTATAGTTGCAGTGTGGTGTATAACATTGTCTATGCCATGTGTCATGGATTTAGAAGTTTTGGAATAGTAATACATGAAACATAACATTGATATTAATTTAATATACTGCTATAGACCACTAACACTGCTTTTTGAAATAGGTCATATTGCCATTAGCATCATTGCTGATGTCAGTGTTGAAATATACGCTGACTCGTCTAGGACTCGAAGGGCTTTCAAGACTTCGCTGACTGTGGACTTGAGTTGTCAGTGACGTGCCCTGCCTGGGCCTCAGTGACTGGTTCGCCCACCTCTGGCTGATGGTAGGCCGTGCATGTGCGTGCGCGACGCTTGTATTTATGTGCGTGCCTTCTGTGTTGTGGTGCGCGCGCGTATGCGTTAGTATCTTCACCAGGGCCGAAACCCTTTGAAGAAACCGATGTGGACCGTCTCATGAGCTCCCTGGGTTTCGGTGGCAGCCACCAGGTCAAAGGTCACTCGGACTCATCCACCCTGAGCTCCCAGCCCTCCATCGATGAGGTGCGACAGCAGATGCACCTCCTGCTGGACAACGCCTTCGGCCTGGCCTCCGCCGAGCCGTCCACGGGCGGCCGCCACCACCACCACCACCCTCACTCCCACAGCCCCTACAACCCGAGCCAGAGTAGCCCCTACTCGGACGGAGTGACCAGTGCCCCTGGCACCATGGACCACCCAGCTGGAGCTCTGCAGCGCGGCTCCTCCTTTGAGCCGGACATGCACCAGTGTAGCCTCCCCAAACCCGTGAGTCCCTTGCACTCTTCACTTGTACTACTGTACTCTCAGGGTCCCCAAACGGTACCCCCTATAATGGCTGGGTTCATATAGATTGAGGTCTTCATTTAATTTAGAGGAAAGTAGGTCCATTAGGGCGGTTGGTTGCATCCTGAATTGCACGTCACAGCAGATCTGGTTAAAAATAAACACGCTGGTTATGCTGACCTGGGAGCCAGCCTGAGGCGCGGACTCCATTAGCAGATGTAAACAGTTCATTATGTTAATTCCTATAGTGCACTCGATTCAGAGGCAGCTGATTGGTCGTCGTTGTGATTTGTCATTGTTAATGTGATTGGCTCTACAGGGCTTCAGGTTTACCCAGCTGCCTGATATGGGTTTGGGCTCACCACCCCCTCTTATACCCCCCAGAGCTGGAGCGCCCCCTGGAACCTCGCTAAGGTGGTAAGAGCACAAAAGCATACTCAAGGACTGTATATATATATATAGATAGCTCAACACACCCAAAATGAGTCCCCTGTGACTGAAACGTACCTAATGGCAGGTAACACCTACACCAACATCAATAACAGTTGTGACTGGATTGGGCATGGACCAGACGAGTTTCTGGATGTAGGCCACATCAATGTTCAGACACTCTTCCAGCAAAGAATTCTGGTGGACGCCTTCCTTGGCCCAGTGCCGAGGAGAATTCCCTGTAGACTGGGATTTTATCCACTGCTGGTAGACCCGTATGACCGTACGCTTCCATACACCTGCAGATTCAGCTACTTCACACTATGGTCTTTGGCCACGCCCACATGCAGTCCCTCCTTTTAGCCAATCATTAACATCTGCTCTGGAGCGTTTACCACACATGGAACGAGACATTCCCTGCACTGTAGTACCTCTTCCCAATCTATGGATCCCATCACTCACAACCCGCAGTATTTATAGCCTCATCATCGTCATGCAGCGCCATCTGCAGGAGCCTGAAGTTACTACCACCTTAAACACACAAGGTGACTCATTTTTTGTCCAGGGAGCTTATAAATGTAGATAGATAGATAGATAGATAGATAGATAGATAGATAGATACGACCAGTCAGTATCCCTTGAACTGGCCTCTTCTCTACAGTGTGGCTTCTTTAACACAGCGATGCGTTGGTGCGTTCAGCATTAGCATTCCTCTCTGTGCATTTTCACACACGCTGTTCCTGAGATGGCTGTGGCTGGCTCCAGTAAGGAGATGTTTTTGCACAGCAGACGGAGCCGCTGACTGCATTGAGGTGTTGTTATGCAGCTCTGCGGCTCTGTCAGACCCGCTTGGCTGTGCCTTGCCTGCCTCCTGCTGGTTAGACTGGAGAAGAGGAACAGAGTTTGTTTTCATGTCTCCTTCATTGCAGCTCCACACCAGACATGAGTCTGAAGCCCCGCGTCTCAGAGGCCTCGGAGATGAGTCAGCACAACGGCACCCCCTACCTGCCAATAAACCGCGCTCCTTTCCCAGCGGTAACTGTGGACCAGTCCATGTCAAGCTACTCAGGTAACTTAACGGTTCAGTATGGCCAGTGAAGGACAAGTTTGTATAATGTAGGTGGCGGTGTTGAGCTATAGGTCTGTTTTTTAGTTAAACGAATGGAAACAAATGGCTTTAGTTCATGGGGTCAGATTATCCTATCCGGCACATTCCGGTCTAAAGCTGGAGCCTTAATATGCTTTATGTTGTTTTGCTACAGAATTCCGTCCTCTGATTGGTTGTTTCCATTTATCAGTGTTTTATGCAAGGTGTCAACACTGGTACCCTGGTATTTTGGGGTCCATGTTGGCTGTTGGCATCAGCAGTGGCTGCCGGCTAACCTATTTAGCATAGCAGCAGTGATGCTAACTTCAACTGCAACAGATTTAGTGGTTTAACAGTTCCCCTTCTAGAAAGAGTCTTTTCTAGTTTCATAGATCTTCACCACAAAAACTTTTAAGTCTGATTATGGGGTCCCAAGATCCCCCTGTATTTCACACCTTGATCATATAGTCATAGCGAGCATTAGTGTAGCTCTTACAAACCCGTGAATAAGCACAACCTCTGGAATTACTCGGTTACTATTTGAGGATTTTGGACTTCTACGATAAGATGTTCGACTTCTAGCAGTAAGTTTACACACACTTCATTTACATACCCTCATGATGGACAGGATGGCAGTATTGGGCCATCTTTGAACTGTCTTCTTCTGGGACACAATGAGTGTTCAGCATACATCTTTAATAGAAAAGCAATAGGAATTTGGTATGCCAGTTTCTGGTGGGGAAGATTAACTCAACGCAGGGTCAACATTCAACACACAGGGTCAAAAATATACATACAGTACACAGAGTATTTGGTTAAATGCTCCTTGGCAAGTTGCAGCTCGACCAGACACTTTTGGTAGCCCTCAAAAAGTTTCCGGGAAAAATTCTGGTTGGAAATCTAACCCCTCTCATTGGCTGAACTGGCACAGACCCAACACAGTCCACATGTTTTTGATAGGGTTGTGGCCAAGACCATTCCAAAGACCTAAGATTAGCCTGCTTTTTCCATTGCACAACCAGCTCTGGGGTCACTGTTCTGTTGGAAAACCCAGCTGTGGTAAAGTCCCAACTGTTTGCCTGATGCTTTGCTAAAGAATCCCGAGGTAGTTCTCTTTTGTGGTTATTCCATCCATGCTGTACAATATACCAGTTCCACTGGCAGCAAAACAGCACCAGAGCTTAATACTACCACCACCATGCTTCACAGCTTGACCAGTGTGCTTGGGTTTGAATGCCTCACCTTTACCCCACCAATCATACCTCTGATCAATGTGACCAAACAGCTCATTTTTGGTCTCATCTGGTCTCAAGCTTTCCTCACGGAGGCTTTGTCTTGTGAGGTGTTGTGAGATGCTAACCTTAGCCTAGCTCGAAGTTGTTGATTCAGAAAAAGGGGCTACTGTCTTGAATGACAGCCTCTCGGCCCATGTGGACGTAAAACTAGCTTGACTGTAGACAGTGACACTGGTGTCCCAGTAGCTTTCAGTTCATGGCAAGCCTATGCCTTGATGGTTCCTGGATTGTTCCTGACCATCCAAACTTCCGATCTTGGAATTCTCAGTTGTTTGGAAAGGTCTCTCAAACAGACTTTCCTGACTTCCTACCACAGTGATAGCTAACGTTTCTGCTAGAAGGGGAACACCGTTAATATGCATAGTCATGTAATTGTATAATAGTCATAATTACAGTGGAGAGGATGAATTAACGAATCAAGATGAGTCTATAGCTATTCCTGGCATTTCCCCTCCCATACATTAGATTTGCGGTGCATACCTAGTTTAACGTAATTACATAATTGGCTGCTCGCTATGCCTTTAGCTCAGGCTACCTGGTAGAATCCATAGCTCATGTTCTAACAGGCTCATAAGCTCAGTAGCACTATGGGTACTTTAGAAGCATAGCTCCTAAAGCATTTCAATAACTTAGAGTCCTGTGAGGAAGGCAGTAAGGAACTGACCTGAAAGTCTGAATGAACCACTGAATGTGACCACTGTGTATTACAGTGAAAAAAACCTGGAACTGAAATGAATGGGAGTCTATGGAAGGAGCCAGGAATAAATAAATCACACATAGAGGAGTGTGGGTCAGTATGGCTGTGGATTAGAGGTTTGGGGTCTGTCCACAGTGAGCGCATGCAGTTTGGTGTCTGAAGGTTAAAGAAATCAGTAGCATTTGAATGGCTGTGGACATGAATGGGACTCTATGGGAAGAAAAACAGATGTGTGGGGGAAAAAAAGACAAACAGATGAGTGTGGGTCGTACCAACACTGAATTCGAGCTTGGGGGTCTGCCCTGGGATGCCGTATGCCAAGT
The DNA here is from genome assembly GCA_024036415.1 of Prochilodus magdalenae. NCBI lineage: Eukaryota > Metazoa > Chordata > Actinopteri > Characiformes > Prochilodontidae > Prochilodus > Prochilodus magdalenae. Next base: position 47,822 of record JAMWET010007293.1, on the reverse strand, counting down.
GGTGTTTGTCAGTCGAGTAGAAGTGTAGTAGATGGGCAGGTACTTTTCCACCTCGTTCATTTCAAATAGGGAAAAAAATGAGCGATGGAATTAACAGCGTGTTTTTTTCGGAAAACTGCACGCCATATTAAAAAGCTGTAAACATTCACACTATTCCCAATCAGAGTAAACATTCCGGAGTTGGAACACTTGATATCCCAAAACCTACAGTTAGTGGACAAAAGTCTGTGGACAAAAAGTCCCTTGACCAAGAACAAGTAGAAACGGAGGAGCATAAATCGGATAGCGGTTATGCTATAACACCCAGTCGTTATGTAACATGGGTTAATTTGGTTGATTGATCTCCTCAGGAAACCCAATGACAGCCGTATATGCCATATCGGCCAACCGTCCCGGCTACTCGGACTACTTCGTCCTGTCACCACCCTCGTCCTACCGTAGCCCCTCGTGGATGTCCTACCCTCCGGAGCCGGACGACCTCCCCCGCCAGTGGAATGACACGGTAAAGCTCTCCACCACAGCAGCCTAGCTCTTCTCCTTCCTCATCATGCGTTTGCTCTCCCTTAGGATGTTAACCTCACTTGTAGTTGAAGCTCTTCTCTGTGCTCCAGGCTCCTGTTACTGTGTCCTCAAGGTTAACTCCAGAACATGATGAAAAGCATAGACGTTGCTCGGCAGTGCATGCGGGATTTAAATGAAGCTGATGTGTTTGCTTTTGTCTCCGAGTTTAACAGTGTGTGCATGTTGCTTTTCTAGAACCCGTGTCATTTGGAGACCATCTGCTGAAACCGAAGGAATCTCTGGGGTCGAGTGGACACAGCAGTTCACCTGGGTACTCTATCCTTTCTTGTTTTTCTCATTGTCTGGTTCTGTTGCAGTAGAGCTGCTCTTAGGTCCCGTAAAGGTCTAGAGAGTCCAGAGGTAAGTCTTATTGTTTTGAGGCACTAAGTTCTGCAGAATTCAGTTGGTTCAAGTCTAGAGAAACTTACTTACATAACTCTGTTTTTAATATTTTGGCCTTCAGTACATCTATATTGAAAAGCTGATGCATGCCTTCAAACCTCAAGTTACTAATACAGTCTGTTTAGGGTAAATCTGACTCTGATCTAATCCATACTGGAGCTGGAAATTCAGATAGTAGAACTGAAGGCTTGAGGCAGTGCTAGATAGCAATGCTTGCTAAACAGTGATTAAGGAGCGCAATGATTCATAGGAATCCAATTTCATTATTTAAAAAGTGCAGCTTATCGAATATGCCACGCCCATTTGGCTCCGCCCCTGCCGGTGCCATCAAAATTTGGGGAAATTGAAATGGTGATGGAGCCTTCCTCTTCATTTTCTGTCTGATGAGTTTTCCATGCACACTCTGCCTTCCACTGGAGACACCCGGAAGGTGGTACCACGTTTGAACCGCCCGCTTGGCAGGACAGTTAATCAGGGACATCTGAAGGATCTGATCTAGTGAGCTGTGTTACTGCATGAACCCACATGTGTTGGCTGGACAGCTGTTTAATACAAGCCTTTGGTTTCCTGTGTGCCTTCGCAGGGTTTGTACAGTAGATGAAAATGCCCCGACCACCACAGCAGCCCGACCCCGTCCCGGCTCTTTGGCCCAACAGGGCCGCTCCAGCCGAGCAGGCCCAAAAGGCTCCAAAGGGCCCCGAAAGGCCCCGACCAGGCCCATCAGTCACGCTCTCAGCCTCCATCCTGGACAGGATGCGGAGGCCACCATTAGCCATCACTTCTCCTCCTGGGAGTCTGTTCTCCCAGCCTCCTCCACTGACCCAGAACGGCCATTTCAGTGGCCAAACTCTTTTTTTCTCGAAGCTTTTTTCGATCTTCTCACAGAGAAAAGAGGCCGGTGGGATTTTATGTGTGTGTGTTTTAAACATCAGCTGACTTACTATGTTAATAGAATTTTATTATTATAATTTTTTTTTCTTGGTTGTTTTTATTTCCCCCCTCTCGTCCTGAGCCATCCCGGTTTCACTGATGCCTCTCTGTGTCTTTTGCTCTTTTTTTTATGTTGCGTTTTTAACGACAAGGTTAATATTGCAGGCATATCGCAGGTGATCCTTTTGTGCACTCTATGTATGGCTTACGTAAAAAAAAAAAAAAAAGAAATGAAAAAGAAAAGAAAAAAACGACGTCGGTGTAAAAGAGACTGAGCATCTGAACAGAAACGAAACATGTTGTACTGTATCTAATGTAGTCATGACGTTTTCCCAGCAGCTTACAGACTAGTGCGTTGATTTTGCTTCCGCTTAAACGTAGCCTGATTTTTACTCTTCTTCTTTTAAGACGTCCGGTAACAGATCGGATAGATTTCACGAGTGTGCAGAGCGTACCGTGGCCAGACCTGGCCGTGTGATTCCAGACATTCTCATGAGCTATTACTATAGGAGACTAGGGGTGGAGTTTGCGAGGGCTAGAAGTTTTTAGTTTCATTTTCATGTTTGTTTTTGGGTTTCCGTAAGTTGATAAAGTATCACTGAAGCGACATATCTATTTTATTGCCTTATTTTTGATAGGTACAGAAATTTATATATATCAAATGATCAAAATCTACATAGTATATCTGCTGAAATATACAGCATAAGCCAAAAACTCTAAGAAATAAATAAAGAAATGACTAATAATTGACTTACATTGGTTTTTAGAATATATATATATATATATATACTGTATAGACACACTACCAGTCAAACGTTTAGACACCCCCCTCTAAAATGTCGCTGGTTATCTTAAAGACTCTACAGTGGTACACTGAACAGCTCCACCTGATGAGAGTCTGAACCAGTCCATATCCTGATACACCACATCTCCTCCTGATGTAGACAGTATGATACTCCTCCATATCTCCACCTCTAATATATATTTAGTGGTGTAAAAACTTTGATCTCTTTTTCTGCACAGTCTAAAAGCTCTAGTTCTCCTTTCAGGTTAGTGAATATTCATGATGGACCGACCAATAGAATCGCTCCAAACCTGCTTAGTAATAAACCTTGTTCTATCAGCTCCACTGCAGGGTAAGGAAGCTGCTCCATCCTATTGTACAGCTCCACTCTGGAGGGTTTTAAGGTGGACCGTATAATTCCATGAGTGCTATTTTCTAGTTTGATGTCTCCACCTTTATTCTACAGTAAAGCATTACGATATACATAAGCATAAACGTCTATGAGTAGCCGTCTCTAAACTTTTGACTGGTACTGCATATACATATATATACACACATACTGATTTCTAATGGAAGCCTAATGGGAGTGGCTATAATTGGAGGTTGTTTAGCAAACGCTCCATCATACTGAATTTAGGTTGGGTGAAAAGAGTGCAATGTTAAAGCTACGTTTGGCATGTATTCCTAGAAGAATGGTTCCTAATGCATGTGAAACACAAAGGGCTCGTATGTACGGAGACTGGAACGGTACGGGTGGCTCCAGAAGTTCTGTTGTAGTAATAAGCAGTGGTATCCACATCATGGTTTCCAGGAATTCCTCTCCATTGATTGATGTTGTTCTCAGTAGGCCCTTCTCTATTGGTTTCAGGTACCGGATGACCTGCACATCGCAAACCATCATATCATCATCTCTCGGTTCTATTCGTAACTAATACGCTCTCGGAAAAAGGCGTCCGTGTTTCGAGACAACGAGTCGTTTTGTTTTAAGTTTCCTGCTGGAACTGAAGAACTTTGTCCTCTCAATTGGAATAAGTTGGTGCTGGGGAACTGCAAAGATCTCAACCGTCATGTTCGCTCTGTACAATATTTTTCTGTTGGTATTTTTGTATTAATTCAGTCGTCATTTTCGGACCATCTACAGCGGCGACGTTCAGACGAAGCGATTGCCAATGTAAAATATAGTGTGCTTACAATACAGTATGTATTAAAAAAAAAAAAAAAGAGGCCTCATCGTGAACCTACGTGGAAAAAAAACAATGTGTATTATTCTCTGTATGTGTAAATTCACATCATACTGCTACGATGTCAACCTAATTCCTTAATCCCACTCCATAACCGCCAGTTGTACAGTATAGTTTCACTTAATATAAAAACCCCTACATTTGTTTTGAAGGTACTTCTGGTTCCACACCTGGTTATTTCCCTGATCTGTGAGACGCATCTCTCTTTGCTGCTTTTGGTTTCTTTTGTTTATTCTTTGTGTGAAATGATCATGCTTGTAATAACCCAGATTTAACTTTTTTTGGTGATTTACACATTAAATCAAATCTAATAAAGACGAAGACACATTTGATCATCTGAAAAACCTGAGATATTTTATATGTGTTATGTCGTATAAGTGTTGAGTATAAGTGTTCAGGTAAAGTGCTGAGTAATCAGTGGCACACCTTGACTAACATGGCCTTAAATGTCAAAACCAGGTCAACCTATTTATAAGGCCGGGCCCGAGTATTCGGGTATTCGTTCATTGGCTAGGTATTCGATTTTTAATTTTGGGATTCAGATATTCATCTTCTTCTGTCTTCTTGTTGTCTGAATCGAGCCCAAACGACCAATCTGTTGAAACAGTTAGTTAATTTTTTTAAACAAATGAAGATACAACAGCAATCGGTGCCACCAGGCTCTAATGTTAGCCTAGCTAGCTGAGCTAGCTAACATCAGCCCCCACTAGCAAAAACTTACCCCTGGTGGGGGGACACTTAATACAGACTATGGGTTTATAGAGTGATTCTTGCTATGAACCCACATCATCATGTTCCTGTTGTTAGTTGTTGCATGTGCTGCCCAACTAAAGGAAAGATAGCTAGCCTCAGCTGGCTGTCGCCACCTTAGCTAGGTAGCTAGCTGTTTTCATCCGGCCTGACAACTGAAACATGAAAAGGTGGCCTCGTAGCAAGAAACGCCCTGTAAAACCCACAGACTGTATTAAGGAGATCTACAAAAGGTCATTTTGACATTTTCCTGTAGGCTACATGCTAATGTTAGCTAGACAGCTAGCTAGCTAGTTAAAATTAGAACCTGTTGGCACCAAACTTGGTTTTACTTCATTCGTTTACAAATGATAACTCCTCTTATCAACTGCAGACACCTCCTCTTCTTTTTCTCCTCACAAGGAAAGTGCTAGAATGATAACTGAGTAGTTGTGTGGACGAGAGTCAGTGCAGTACAGGCTTAGACCCAGGTCAATTTGTGACTTAACAAGCAGATTTAGATTAAATAAGTGCTGAATCTCTGGACCCCTAGAAAAGCCCTGCAGATTTGTTATATTGCTCCGTTTTGCTAGCGCCCCTATTGGATTTCCAGTGGTGTGTTAGCCAGGCCAAGCATACACAGACCCCTGGATGGGGTTATAGTCCTGGCCTTTTGATTTCAGACAGCATAAAGTCTTTCAGCGTGTTCAGAAACTGTTTTGCATTGCCATTCTTCAAGACGTTTAGTCTGGTGAGATTGGGGTCTGCACCCACAGTTTCCTGAGGGCTAGCAATACAAGCCAGGGCATGGTACTCCTATTTCAGGAGGTACTAATATTTCAGGCCAGTTACACTACTCTAAATTTCTGTGGCTCTCTGGGCCGTCAGGAGCTTCTTAGCATGGCTGCCAAGGATGCAAATACAAAACTGTAAATTTCCGAAAAGCTTTTTAACTTTTATCAATCAATTTTAATTTTTTTAAATCAGATTTCTAAAGGCACCTGTTGCAGATCTGTAGTCATGCAACTTAAAAAAGTCTGGACCTTGTTGGCCCTCGGGATGCACATGTATTAGCATGGTGCTATCGAGTGTGGCTGAACAAGGCACCACGTCTGGAAGCTGGCTAACAGACCAGTCACAGCAGTGATACGGGAGCACCCTCCCCCTATATAAGCAGGTGCACCTCCCAAATCCATCGTTTTTGGAGCATGCTCTTCGCCTGTGAAGTGCACAGAGGGAAGTGTGGTGAGGTACCGCCTTCCTGATTCGGAAAATCAGAGTTACGCAAGGACCCTATCTTTCTTTTCATTCATTTTCATTCTTTCATTCAGATTTCATTTCATTCGGTATCTCACTATGGGAAAGACGTAGCTAATCCTAGACTTCCATACTTTCCGAACTGGTCTAAGTTGGACGCTCTTCAGGAAGATCCATGCTCACAAAGTCTTGAGCTCATTAATGAACTGCAGGTGACACGGATTAAAAGGTCTCCACGGAAGAGAGGGAGGATGGTAAATTTGGAAGGTGCATCTGCGTATATAGGGGTTGGGTGCCTCCATCACTGCTGTGATTGGTCTGTGAGCCAGCTGCCAGACTTGGTGCCATATGTGCCTCCAGGGTCGGTCACACGGGGGTCCTTTCCCATAGTGAGACCCATGAAACAGAGCCATCTGATAATCCCTTTATGAATTCCTCATGTTACATAATGCAGTCGTTCTGTACATGGACCAAAATGCTAATTAGCAAGAGGTGCTAATAACATGCTAACCCATGCTTTTATTATTGGAAAACTGCCACAGATTTGTGAAAAGCTCTCTGGAGCTCCTAAACAAGGCTTATATCATATCTCATAACTAGCTCAACTATCCTATAGGCAACGTTATAACCATCCATGCCTGGGATCAGGGTTCATACCACTGCCTGGGCTGCCACATTAGCATTATTGGCCGCCTTTGAGAAAAGTCAACACCATATTTTGTTCCCTCTGTGCTAAGCTAACAGTGGTGCACATGAACACTAGATTAAACATTTGAAGCTTGTATATCACCTCCCATGTGCTTTATGTATTTACATATTCAGCTCTGGAAAAAAGTAACAGCCCACCTCCAAGTGATCAGTGTCTCTAGGTGTACAGGTTCTGGGTTGGTGTTGGTTCTGTTTGATTCTCTACACCACTGGAAGCATGTCTCCCAAACTCCAGATCAGATATTGTATTAGATCTGCTTATTTAGAAAATCACTAATGACCTCCAGAAGCCTGTTTTTAGAACCATGCTCGCTGTGCGTCTCACCCCAGCCACCGCTCGCCAGTCTCTCTGTAGGTCACTCGAGGTCATCTTACGGTGGGTAAGGGATGTATTAAAAAAAAAAAAAAAGAGGCCTCATCGTGAACCTACGTGGAAAAAAAAAACAATGTGTATTATTCTCTGTATGTGTAAATTCACATCATACTGCTACGATGTCAACCTAATTCCTTAATCCCACTCCATAACCGCCAGTTGTACAGTATAGTTTCACTTAATATAAAAACCCCTACATTTGTTTTGAAGGTACTTCTGGTTCCACACCTGGTTATTTCCCTGGTCTGTGAGACGCATCTCTCTTTGCTGCTTTTGGTTTCTTTTGTTTATTCTTTGTGTGAAATGATCATGCTTGTAATAACCCAGATTTAACTTTTTTTGGTGATTTACACATTAAATCAAATCTAATAAAGACGAAGACACATTTGATCATCTGAAAAACCTGAGATATTTTATATGTGTTATGTCGTATAAGTGTTGAGTATAAGTGTTCAGGTAAAGTGCTGAGTAATCAGTGGCACACCTTGACTAACATGGCCCTAAATGTCAAAACCAGGTCAACCTATTTATAAGGCCGGGCCCGAGTATTCGGGTATTCGTTCATTGGCTAGGTATTCGATTTTTAATTTTGGGATTCGGATATTCATCTACTTCTGTCTTCTTGTTGTCTGAATCGAGTCCAAACGACCAATCTGTTGAAACAGTGAGTTAATTTTTTAAACAAATGAAGATAAACACCAATCGGTGCCACCAGGCTCTAATGTTAGCCTAGCTAGCTGAGCTAGCTAACATCAGCCCCCACTAGCAAAAACTTACCCCTGGTGGGGGGACACTTAATACAGACTATGGGTTTATAGGGTGATTCTTGCTATGAACCCACATCATCATGTTCCGGTTGTTAGTTGTTGCATGTGCTGCCCAGCTAAAGGAAAGATAGCTAGCCTCAGCTGGCTGTCGCCGCCTTAGCTAGGTAGCTAGCTGTCTTCATCCGGCTACAAAAGGTCAGTTTGACATTTTCCTGTAGGCTACGTGCTAATGTTAGCTAGATAGCTAGCTAGCTAGTTAAAATTAGAACCCATTGGCACCAAACTTGGTTTTACTTCATTCGTTTCCAAATGATAACTCCCCTTATCAACTGCAGACACGTCCTCTTTTTCTCCTCACAAGGAAAGTGCTAGAATGATAACTGATTAGTTGTGTGGACGAGTCAATGTGATGTGTAGGTCAATTCGTCACTTAACAAGCAGATTTAGATTAAATAAGTGCTGAATCTCTGGAACCCTAGAAAAGCCCTGCAGATTTGCTATATAGCTCCGTTCTGCTAGCGCCCCTATTGGGTTTCCAGTGGTGTGTTAGCCAGGCCATGCATACACAGACCCCTGGATGGGGTTATAGTCCTGACCTTTTGATTTCAGACAGCATAAAGTCTTTCAGCGTGTTCAGAAACTGTTTTGCATTGCCATTCTTCAAGACGTTTAGTCTGGTGAGATTGGGGTCCGCACCCACAGTTTCCTGAAGGCTAGCAATACAAGCCAGGGCATGGTACTCCTATTTCAGGAGGTACTAATATTTCAGGCCAGTTACACTACTCTAAATTTCTGTGGCTCTCTGGGCCGTGAGGAGCATCTTAGCATGGCTTCCAAGGATGCAAATACAAATCTGTAAAATTTCCGAAAAGCTTTTTAACTTTTATCAATCAATTTTAATTTTTTAAAATCGGATTTCTAAAGGCACTTGTTGCAGACCTGTAGTCATGCAACTGAACGTCTGGACCTTGTTGGCCCTCGGGATGCACATGTATTAGCACGGTGCTGGATATTGAGTGTGGCTCGACCAAGGCACTACGTCTGGAAGCTGGCTAACAGACCAGTCACAGCAGTGATACGGGAGCACCCTCCCCCTATATAAGCAGGTGCACCTCCCAAATCCATCGTTTTTGGAGCATGCTCTTCGCCTGTGAAGTGCACAGAGGGAAGTGTGGTGAGGTACCTCCTTCCTGATTCGGAAAATCAGAGTTACGCAAGGACCCTATCTTTCTTTTCATTCATTTTCATTCTTTCATTCGGATTTCATTTCATTCGGTATCTTACTATGGGAAAGACGTAGCTAAATCCCGAATTCCATACTTTCCGAACTGGTCTAAGTCGGACGCTATTCAGGGAGATCCACGCTCACAAAGTCTTGAGCTCATCAATGAACTGTTAAATGAAAAAAACCAAAAGGAGCAGGTGACACGAATTGAAAGGTCTCCACGGAAGAGAGGGAGGATGGTAAATTTGGAAGGTGCATCTGTGTATATAGGGGTTGGGTGCCTCTATCACTGCTGTGATTGGCCTGTGAGCCAGCTGCCAGACTTGGTGCCATATGTGCCTCCAGGGTCGGTCACACGGGGGTCCTTTCCCATAGTAAGACCCATGAAACAGAGCCATCTGATAATCCCTTTATGAATTCCTCATGTTACATAATGCAGTTGTTCTGTACATGGACCAAAATGCTAATTAGCAAGAGGTGCTAATAACATGCTAACCCATGCTTTTATTATTGGAAAACTGCCACAGATTTGTGAAAAGCTCTCTGGAGCGCCTAAACAAGGCTTATATCATATCTCATAACTAGCTCAACTATCCTATAGGCAACGTTATAACCATCCATGCCTGGGATCAGGGTTCATACCACTGCCTGGGCTGCCACATTAGCATTATTGGCCGCCTTTGAGAAAAATCAACACCATATTTTGTTCCCTCTGTGCTAAGCTAACAGTGGTGCACATGAACACTAGATTAAACATTTGAAGATTGTAAAATGACCTCCCATGTGCTTTATGTATTTGCATATTCAGCTCTGGAAAAAAGTAACAGCCCACCTCCAAGTGATCAGTGTCTCTAGTTGTACAGGTTCTGGGTTTGTGTTGGACCAGAATCCCTCAGTTCTGTTTGATTCTCTACACTACTGGAACCATGTCTCCCAAACTCCAGATCAGATATTGTATTAGATCTGTTTATTTAGAAAATCACTAATGACCTCCAGAAGCCTGTTTTTAGAACCATGCTCGCTGTGCGTCTCACCCCAGCCACCGCTCGCCAGTCTCTCTGTAGGTCACTCGAGGTCATCTTACGGTGGGTAAGGGACGTTGGAATGAGGTGGCACTCATCACGGTCAGTAGAGAGTGGGTTTGGCCCTCTGCCAGTCTGTACCTGTGTTGTCCTGTGTGTTTGCTGCTGGACCTTGTTCTTATGAACCAGACGCTCACTGTATCTGCCAGTGAAGCTAGAACCCAACCTTCGGTTCCTCACTAAGAACCTGCTGTACATGTGGAGATGGTGATTGGAGAAGAATCTGCAGTGGGCTCTGGTTTATTTCCAGAGCTGTATATGCATGTAGCAGGTTTGCAGGTATGGGTGCCTCCATGTTTTCCTTTTCTAATAACTGACCTCCTGGTTAAGAATGGGCTCATATCCACAGTCAGTGACTTATCTAGAACTTTCAGAAGGTTCTAGAGAGTTTTTTTTTTCTGGTATAATTGGTACCATCCATTGTAAATCAAAGCATGGTTGGTTGAATCCAATTAAGTTGGTAGCTAGTCCTGGTGTAAGGCCTTCAGGCCTTCGGGAGCTGATGTCCTGACCAATTGGAGAGCTCGGTTGGCTGTATCTAGATGCCACACGGAGGAAAATCCTGATTGGACAGTTTTCCGTTGGTCAATAAAAGAAGTTTGCATACAGTAAGATGATTCTATTAAATACAAATCATCTGAAGACCCTAACGGCCCCCCAGCAATGGTTCCCAGCCACTGTACCCAGGAGCCCTGTAATACAATAACCAGGCTGCACTTCTGAGATGCTCCACTAGAGGTCACCAAGCACCAAGCTTTGCTTCCTCTCCTGCATTCAACACAAAGCAAACGTCGCCGTGTGCTCACTGAGCTTTCCTGTGGCGGTGATGGGAATGTTCTTCCTCAGCTCTCTCTTGCCTTTATGCTGTCACCTTCTACCTTAAACACTCTCCTCCGCTGTGTTCAGCCCGGGGCCTTTGTTCTCTTTGAGGTATTTGTGGAAGATCTCACACTGTCATCAGCAGCAATTTAGCCCCAGGCCTTCTGAGAGCTGCTAACACCCGTACCTGCCCAGGCGTCATCATCTATTAGGCTGGCTGCAGGACTGGCATGGCAATCGCCCCCTCGGCTCTACAACAATCCCTTCCCAGGGCATGAAGCCGCAGCGGGAGGGCAGATCCTGGCTGCCTCATTCTTCTCCCCGTTTCTCTCTGCAAGTGATGAAGGCCTTTCAAGAAACAACTCAGCATCCGCTACCGCTTTCTATAAGCTGATAAGGGCTGCAGGAGTAGCCCACGGCTGTTCTTTCAGAGGAGACCAAAGCTGCACCGAAAAGGACAAGAGCCAAAGTGTTAAAGTATCCCACTGACCACCCGCTGTGCTTTCTCTCAGCTCCACCTCTGACCACATAGGACACTCTGTAGGTGTACAGGTCCAGACTGTAGTTCATCTGTTTCTCTGTATACTGTATTACCCTGTTCTTCAATGGTCAGGACCCCTACAGGACCACCACAGAGCAGGTAGGATGTGGGTGGTGGATCATTCTCAGCACTGCAGTGACACTGACGTGGTGGTGGTGTGTTAGTGTGTGTGGTGCTGGTGTGAGTGGATCAGACACAGCAAGTGCTGCTGGACACCTCAGTGTCACTGCTGGACTGAGAATCGTCCACCAACCAAAACTATCCAGCCAACAGTGTCCTGTGGGCAGCGTCCTGTGGGGAGTGTCCTGTGGGGAGTGTCCTGTGGGGAGCGTCCTGTGGGCAGCGTCCTGTGGGGAGTGTCCTGTGGGGAGCGTCCTGTGGGCAGCGTCCTGTGGGGAGCGTCCTGTGGGGAGCGTCCTGTGGGGAGTGTCCTGTGGGGAGCGTCCTGTGGGGAGCGCCCTGTGGGGAGTGTCCTGTGGGGAGTGTCCTGTGGGGAGTGTCCTGTGGGGAGCGTCCTGTGGGCAGCGTCCTGTGGGGAGCGTCCTGTGGGGAGCGTCCTGTGGGGAGTGTCCTGTGGGGAGCGTCCTGTGGGGAGCGTCCTGTGGGCAGCGTCCTGTGGGGAGCGTCCTGTGGGGAGCGTCCTGTGGGGAGCGTCCTGTGGGGAGTGTCCTGTGGGGAACGTCCTGTGGGGAGCGTCCTGTGGGGAGCGTCCTGTGGGCAGCGTCCTGTGTGCAGACCCAGCGAGTCTTACACTGATCTATGATTTCCACTGAAGAGGCAGTTGATCGAGAGTGAACCTAAGTGTCTGACAGCTCAGCTAACGTCGCTAGCCCAATCCCAGCTTCGCCTGCTTCACCTCGGGCCTCGTAGCTACACCTTTGATGATTCCCGAGTTGTTGAAATTCAAATTGTCGTGCTTAATGATGTGCTGATACCGGCTGATACACATGGCGACATGTGAACAGGGAGAGAAGTGACACCTCGAGCACTATAAATGACCTGAGCTTGACCTTGAATGACCTGGCCCTGGCTGGATACAGTCGGATGCTTTGGGATTAGATTGAAAATCCTTAATGCGAACTTAATGACTAAGCCTTTCAGACTCACAGAGACAGGATGAGGCCCTGGTCCAGCACAGGGTGTTGATTTCTCTGCTCTAATAGACTCATTAAACCCGCTAATTAACCGCAGGGCTGACCACTCAGGTGTGTTTGAGCAAGAACCCCTCCAAGCTGTGCAGGAATCCGGCCCTCGGGGACCCGTGGCGCTGCTCTAAGACGACACGGCTGTAATCGGATCCCTCCGGTGCCTCCTAAATCCCCGTGCCATCGTCAGCGTTTGGCTTCTCGAGCTTAGCTGGCTGCCACGCTGCTGGCTGTAGACAGGCCGGGGTGCAGCAGGGC
>JAMWET010007293.1:0-30000 GCA_024036415.1 Prochilodus magdalenae | reverse complement strand
ACTAGAGCATAAGCCTCCAGCAGCATCTCAGTGTCGGCTCACACATAAACACCACTAATGAACTTTGGGAGTTCTTAAGACCTCTCTCTCACAGCAGATTCAGTTTTTTCAGATTTAAGTTTACACAGTTCCACACACTTAAAGAGGAATTCTGCAGATTTGCCAACTTTCTGCAGAGTTAAGATGGAAGCAGTTGCTAATACAGAGATTAAAGGAGCAATATGTGAAATTCTTAAATTAAAACATTTTAAAATTAATTAATATTATCAGCAGAATATTAAGAAATAACAGTTTTGACAGTATGTTGAAGACATCTATGTATGGTTGTGTGGAGATATCTACTGCTATGCATGCTAACCAGCTAGCCCAGGCCCGTCCTGTCTTGTAATACCACTTTCTACCTGAAGAGGCTGAATAATGTTCAGCAGCGAACAAATAAACTAATATAAATAGAAGCAGAAGAAGAATTAACACTGGTACTGCTTTCCACCACCAGATGAACAATATTTCTTCTAGTCTAGACTAGTAAGGAGTGAAGAGGGAGGAGGAGGGACCGTGCATTTCCTTGTTTCGTATGATAGGGATGGACACCACAATATTCTCTTGATACACTATACTGCCAACAGTATTCGCTCGTCTGCCGTCACACGCATATGAACTTGAATTACATCCCGTTCCTAACCCATAGGGTTTAATATGATGTTGCCCCACCCTTTACAGCTATACCAGCTTCAGCTCCTCTGGGAAGGCTTTCCACAAGGGTTAGGAATGTGGTTATGGGAATTCCTGAACATTCTTCCAGAAGCACATTTGTGAGGTCAGACACTGATGTTGGACGAGAAGGCCTGGCTCTCAGTCTCCGCTCTAATCCGTCCCAAAGGTGTTCTATCGGGTGGAGGTCAGGACTCTGTGCAGGCCAGTCCAGTTCCTCCACACCAGACTCCCTCATCCATGTCTTTATGGAGCTTGCTCTGTGCACTGGTGTGCGGTCATGTTGGAACAGGAAGGGGCCGTCCCCAAACTGTCCTCACAAAGTTGGGAGCATGAGATGGTCCAGAGTATCTTGGTCTGCTGAAGCATTAAGAGTTCCTCTCACTGGAACTAAGGGGCGGAGCCCAACTCCTGAAAAACAACCCCACACCATAATCCCCCCTTCACCAAACTCTACACTCGGCACAGTGCAGTCAGACAAGTACCGTTCTCCTGGCAACCGCCAAACCCAGACTTCGCCTATCGGATTGCCAGATGGAGAAGCGTGATTGGTCGCTCCAGAGAACACGTCTCCACTGCTCTAGAGTCCAGTGGCAGAGCTTTACACCACTGCGTTCCGCACTCTGCACTGCGCTTGCTGATGTAAGGCTGGGATGCAGCTGCTCGCCATGGTAACCTATTCCATGAAGCTCTACACACTGTTCCTGAGCTGATCTGAAGGACACATGAAGTTTGGAGGTCTGTAGTGATGGACTCTGCTGAAAGTTAGTGACCTCTGGGCATTATGCCCCTCATCCTCCACTGACCCCACTCTGTCATTTTACATAGCCCACCGTAACATCCTATCATGGTACCACACTGGAATTCACTGAGCTCCTGAGAGCAACCCAATCTGTCACGAATGTCTGTAGCAGCCTGCAGGCCCAGGTGCTTGGTTTTATACACCGGTAAGTGAATCCTTCTGCCAATATAGTGTATGCTGCCCCCTATTCGTTAGGCATATGAATTTGCCAGGTTGCCCCATATTACACATTGCTCCTTTAATGCCTCTAAAATCTCCAACACAGAAAGTTACTACACGAAATGATTGTGTGTTGCAGCCATGGTTACCATAGGATCCCATCACCACCACTGTAAACGACATCCTGAGTCTCAGCTGTTTCACACTGGGCCTCTCTGAGTGACTCTGCTTACCGCTCCACTACTACGGTTTAATGGTGAAACTTTGAAAAATTGGTGATATGCCCCTTTAGGCAATTTGAGGTAATGCCAACGCAGCTTGGCTTTGCAGGAACCCTAGGTTTCATGACCGTAACAACGTGATCGCAAAAAATTTTTTTTTTTTTTTTTTTTTTTTTTTTTGTTGCAAACAAAATCCTCCCGGAAAGGGCCCGGCGTGTTTGTATGTGCGCTCTGAGGGTCTCTCCTGGCTGTCTGTGCTGGCTGGGCTGCCCATTAAATGAACTAAGATGCGAGTGACATTTGAACAGACACTGGAGAGAGGGGCCATGTTTATGGTGCAGACAGAAGGCGCTTCCAGACAGCTCGTGTTACAGCACAGTTCAGACAGGATGTCAGGGATGTTAGGGGTGCCGGGGAAAGCTGAGTTGATCCCGGTGTTGAATGATGGACTGAATGTTTTGTCTCTATTAATCGGACCAGTGGGAAGGATGTGTGCGGTTAAAGGTGTAACCCCACCTGAACACTGGAACAACTGTATACGTTAAGTGTTGGAGATGTGAAGAGGGTCATTTAGAGTGGCTGGGTATTCATTCATTCATTCATTCATTCATTCATCTTCTAAGCCGCTTATCCATCTCGGTCATGGGGAACGCTGGAGTGCTCACTGGCAGGAAGCACCCTGGACAGGCCACCATTCCTTATAGGACAGCCCCATTTAGACTGACTGAATGCCTTTGGTGTTTGCTTGTGTCCTGGGTTTGTTGGGGTGACCTCTTCCTGACCTCTTCCTTCTTTTGATGGCAACAGCGCATGGCTCAGGAAGGGAGTTATGTTTCTTGGCGTTCTCTGGGCCCACTCATCCATATGGAAGGCTTGCTCCACCAGTCTGAAGGCCTTCGATGGGGTGGATGGGGTCTTCCAGCAAGACAAGGCGACATGTCACACAGCTGGAAATGTCTTACACTGGCTGGAAGAGCGTCACCAAGACTTCCAGCTACTACCCTGGCCTCCTAATTCCAAAGACTTGAACGCCATCTGCAGGAGCCTGGAGTTACTACCACCTTAAACAAAAGCAGGTTGACTAATTTCTTGGTCCAGTTCTGGCATCCAGCGGCATATTCATAACTATTTCATATGGTAACTTTCTGTGAGGGAGCTTTTCATGGTCAACGCCTGGTTCCAACTCATAGCCTTAGTGAGTTTCTACTCTGGAGTCTTGGTTACTCTGTTTCTTTTCCATGTTCTTAGTGAACTTCCCCAGTAGAGTCTTGGTTCCTCCCATACTGTTAGTGAGTTTCTCCTTTGGAGCCCTGTCACTGTTTCTTTTCTACGAGCTTCCCTGAACTTCCCTGTTAGAGTCTTGGTTCCTTTCATCCTCTTAGTGAGTTTCTACTTTGGAGTCCTGGTCCCTGCCACTGTTTCTTTTCCATGAGCTTCCCTGAACTTCCCTGTCAGAGTCTTGGTTCCTCTCATCCTCTTGGTGAGTTTCTACTTTGGAGTCCTGGTCCCCCATGAGCTTCCCTGAACTTCCCTGTCAGAGTCTTGGTTCCTCCCATACTCTTAGTGAGTTTCTCCTTTGGAGCCTTGGTCCCTGTCACTGTTTCTTTTCCATGAGCTTCCCTGAGCTTCCCTGTTAGAGTCTTGGTTCCTCTCATCCTCTGACTGAGCGTCTACCTTGGAGTCTTTGTCCATCTCACTCTTTCTTTTCCATGCTCTTAGTGAGTCTTTGTGGCTCTCAGTGGAGTCTTCATGCTCTTAGTGGGGTTTTCCTTTGGGATCTTGGTTCCTCTAACTGTTGCGAGTTTCCCCCATTTGAGTCTTGGTTCCTCTGTGGAGTGGTTCTTCCTTATGGTGGCGTTCTCCTAACCTGGTCATGGTCATATGGGGCTCTCTCCACATTCATGGAAAGCAGCTTCTGGACGCGGCCTGCTGGAAGAAGCTACACCGTTAACATGGATGTGAATTCCGTAAAGTACCGATCAGGGCCCAAACTCCCGCTTCCACACCGAGCCTGCCGATAGAGCCCCGTAAGCGAGATGAATCTGTCTGATCCTCAGGAGCCGCAGACACGACTCCAAATCAAACACGATAAATCATTTATAGCTCTCCTCCGCGGAGCAAACAAAAATCGGAGGCTTATTGAATGCAAATAAACTCACCGGAGCCTTTTCCCACTCGAGGAGGCGCCACACTCATGAAAGAGCCTGTCAGTCTTCCCTGTTCGCTCAGGGGAGCTTGATACGCAGAAACACTCGACACTGACAGTCTTTATTCTTTACTTTACCTCCTCTCTCTCTCTCCATCTCTCTCTCCATCTCTTACTCCCCCCACCCCCACATCCTTCATTTCACCCCCCTCTCCTCATTACAATTTAATCAGAGTCTTAGTTCTGCCAGGTACATTAAACTGTAATTACGGCGCTGCTTTCCTATTAGCAGATAAGGCTTTGATAATGGGCCCTTTGAGGCGATCCAAACAAAATCCATTCAGCCCAAACAAGGCGTCGGCAACGCAGCCGAACACTCATGTCACTCTCACAAACGGCCCCTTAGCCGCGATCTGCTTAAGATAAGTTTAGAGAGATGTATTATGTGGCAGCGCCGGGATTCGGATGCCTGGACCCAAACAAGAGGGATCGTTAACCTGTGCCGTGGTCCGCCCCGAGTGGAGGGAGTTTCATTAACAGATGAAAGAGGGGGTTGGATCGAAGCCTTGTGGGTGTTTCTGTCAGAATGGTCCCCTTTTGGGCATAATTCAATGATTAAGATAAAAACAAAAGTTAGAGAAACAGAGAGCCCCATATGACCATGACCAAGTTAGGAGAACTCCACCAAGAGGAAGGACCACTCCACAGAGGAACCAAGACTCAAATGGGGGAAACTCCCAACAGTTAGAGGAACCAAGATCCCAAAGGAGAACCCCACTAAGGGCATGAAGACCCCACTGAGAGCCACAAAGACTCACTAAGGGCATGGAAAAGAAACAGTAGGATGGACAAAGACTCCAAAGGAGAAACTCACTAAGAGTATGGGAGGAACCAAGACTCTACTGGGGAAGAACATGAAAAAGAAACAGTTAGAGTAACCAAGACTCCAGAGTAGAAACTCACTAAGGGTATGAGAGGAACAACTACAAAGAACCATGGATCCAAAAGAGAAACTCTCTAAAACTGAGGAAGAACTGATGAGTTGAACCAAGACTTAAATGGTGAAACTCCCTGGTTGAAAAAGGAAGCAGAAAAGGAGCAGTTAAAGAAGAAAGAAGTGAAATAAGAGTGTAAAGAAGAACCACAATGAGGAACCAGGACTCCAGAGCAGAAATGTACTAAGATCATAAAGAAGAACCACAATGAGGAACTAAGACTCCAAAGCAGAAATGTGCTAAGAGTGTAAAGATGAACCACAAAAAGAAAAACCAAGACTCCAGAGCAGAAACATACCAAGAGTGTAAAGAAGAACCACAACAAGGAACCAAGACTCCACAGCAAATATGTACTAAGATCATAAAGTAGAACCACAGAGAGGAACCAAGACTCCAAAGCAGAAACGTACTATGAGCATAAAAAAGAACCACAACGAGGAACCAAGACTCCACTGCAAATACGTAGTAAGATCATACAGAACAACCACAAAGAGGGACTAAGACTCCAAAACAGAAATGTACTAAGATCATAAAGAACCACAATCAGAAACCAAGACCCCAAGGCAAATACGTACTAAAATCATAAAGAAGAACCACAATGAGGAACCAAGACTCCAAAGCAGAAACGTACTTAGAGTGTAAAGAAGAACCACAGAGAGGAACCAAGACTTAAGGCCATTGCAATGTGTCACACTGTAAAAACTCCCTAAGAGCACAAAGAGAAAAAGCCTAAAGGACCCCAGACGCAAAACGGGGAACCTTATATTTTTGATATGTACACCCTCTCGAGCATTTTTATTTACCAGGGCATCTGGAATTAAGACTGGCTACAGACCGAAGGTTAAAGGCCACCCCTAAGTCTTCCCCCACAGGCCATCACCAGGAGAGCCTCCACAAAGTGCCAGGGAGATTCATTTTTCTATTTCCATTGTTCGTTTGGCGGGAATCCCACAAAGCATCCAGCACAGCGTTTCCATGTTTTGTACCCTCGTTGTGTTGTTTTCCCTCCAGACCCCGCTAAACGAGGATTTTCCGTTTCATGAGCTTATTCCGGTTGCCGTCCTGCACGACAAGCCTTCTGAATTAGGCCAGGCATTGTGCTGAAATGCGCGAGTAGAAATGACTCCGGTCATTTACATGAGTGTAACCGATTGGCTGTGTCTGCGCTCGATGCAAATGAGGAGAGCGGAGGGGCCTTGCTGCAGCGTTGTTAACGTCTGGAAGGAGTGGCAAGACATCAGCAGTCTGGCAGCTGGAGATGGACCCTGCCGTTCATGCTTAACTCTGCCTGCATGCGCACTGTCCTCAGGGCCAATCAGAGCCATCACAGGCATGCTCTCAGAGAAGGTTAGCTTAGCATAGTTCACAGAAACAGGGAGGGCAGAGCCCATTGTTACAGGGCTGTAGAAGATGTGACGGTAGCCTCTCCCTGCATTTCCTTGGGGGCTGAAGAAGTGCTTCCTCATACAGAGAGCTCTAGTGTGACATTTCATTCCCCTTTAGTAGAGTACACCGCCGTGCTTTACTTGGTGCTAGCTAGAACTCTGCCAGCCTGAATCTAATACCTATAAATACCACTGATATAAGGCAAACACACGGTACACTCATCATCAAATGAACAGCCGCACCCAGAAGGAGGTGTGGGAGTGCGGTGCTGTTGGGAAGGAGGATAAAGGTGACCAGGATCAATAACTGATGATAAGTTTAGACTGATATGATCAATATTTATTGAGCTACACATACAGAAGTCTGTCTCTCAGTATGGCGGTGTTGGGCGGCCATGTTTGCTAACCCAACACGCCAGACGTCTCGGTATGGAGCTGTAGAGGTTCCTAATGGTGTCCTGTGATAATCCATCCCATGCAGCTTGAACATCCTCACACAGTTCCTGCAGATGGTGCGGTAGGGGTGGAGGTGGAGGGACCCAGGCCTTCTGGACGTGTGACAACAACAAACAACCGTTCATGCTTGGTGCTGACCACGGTGCCTCCCACACACCGAATTCGTTGGGCGTCTCCACCAAGACTAAAGCGGGACTCGTCACTGAAGATGACCCGCTGCCATTCTGAGTCACTCCATGACAGTCTGGTACGACACCACTGCAGTCTTTGGTGACGGTGACGTGGTGTTAAGGACAGTCGTGGTAACGGTCTGTGTGCATGTAGTCCTGCGTGGTGCAGCCGTCTGCCAATGGTGTTCATGAAAGACTTTGCTGTCCACCAAGACAAAAGCGGGACTCGTCACTGAAGACCCCAGTTTCTGTACAGTAGGTTCTAGTGAGGAACCGAAGGTTGGGTTCTAGCTTCACTGGCAGATACAGTGAGCGTCTGGTTCATAAGAACAAGGTCCAGCAGCAAACACACAGGACAACACAGCTACAGACTGGCCCTCACCCCATTCTAATGTCCCTTACCCACCGTAAGATGACCTCGAGTGACCTACAGAGAGACTGGCGAGCGGTGGCTGGGGTGAAACGCACAGCGAGCATGGTTCTAAAAACAGGCTTCTGGAGGTCATTAGTGATTTTCTAAATAAACAGATCTAATACAATATCTGATCTGGAGTTTGGGAGACGTGTTTCCAGTAGTCAGCATGACCTTTCCTAGTAGGGTTGTCACCTATCAGAAATTCAACTAAAGGACGGAGGGGTGGGGGGGACGTGCATAGAGAGATTGTGAGCATTCATGTGTGTGTGACAGACACGTATAATTTTTAAAAAATTTTTAAAAAATACGGAACAAATTTACGAACATTCAGAACAAATTTATGGACATTTACGGAAATACAGAACAAATTTACGAACATTTACGGAAATACAGAACAAATTTATGGACATTTACGGAAATACGGAACAAATTTACGGACATTTACGGAAATACAGAACAAATTTATGGACATTTACGGAAATACGGAACAAATTTACGAACATTTACGGAAATACGGAACAAATTTACGAACATTTACGGAAATACAGAACAAATTAACGGACATTTGTGGAAATACGGAACAAATTTACAGACATTTACAGAAATGCGGAACAAATTTACAGACATTTACAGAAATACAGAACAAATTTACAGACATTTACGGAAATACGGAACAAATTTACAGATATTTACGGAAATACAGAACAAATTTACGGACATTTAAGGAAATACGGAACAAATTTACAGACATTTACAGAAATACAGAACAAATTTACAGACATTTACAGAAATACGGAACAATTTTACAGACATTTACAGAAATACGGAACAAATTTACAGACATTTACGGAAATACAGAACAAATTTACAGACATTTACGGAAATACGGAACAAATTTACAGACATTTACAGAAATAAGGAACAAATTTACAGACATTTACGGAAATACGGAACAAATTTACAGACATTTACAGAAATACAGAAAAAAATTACAGAGATTACAGGGTCTTGGCCTGCGGAGTGTGAGCTGAATGAAGCGTCCACACCTGTAAAAAAAACGAAGTCGGCTCTCGGGGCTTTTAGCGCGTTCGTCTGTGTGCATGAATATCAGTGACGGAGTAATGGCTTGGTGTATTATACTGTTGATCTAATAAGTCATAGCTGAGTGATGTTGCCCGGATCTCCTGTCGCTTCACACTCAGGCTTCAATGCAAATGAAGACTGCGGCTTCTTGAACGGGTTTTTATGTAACTGCTTGAGCGCTGCATCCGACAGGTGGAGCTGCGAGGCGTCTGATCTCAGCCGTTCTGTTCCCGGGCTGGAGGGAACACGGTGCATCCGTAGAGAGTTAGGACTAACACACTTTCGGCCCTTTTTGGGGACGCTTGCTAAAAACAGGCGCTGCTAATTACAGAGCGCTTTTAGGGCAGTCCGTTTTTTCCTGGGCACACGGTGATAGAGGCCGAGTTGCCACCTGTTGGCATCTGCCAATGCCAGTGCTTGATCTCTATCAGGGCTTAGTGGTGATTGACAGGGCAATCAGCCTTTTTGCTCCGCGCGGTTTCACATCGCGCAGGCTGTCGAGATGGGCATCTCTGGGCTCTATTGAGCATCATTTTTTTCGGGTGCAGTCGCTCCGTCAGCCGCTAAGCGCTGCCTCTAAATCTTTATTCAACGAGGCACGAGTTAGATCAAATAAAGCAGGTGCTCCGTTAATGCAGCGACCCGTATCTTTCGAATCAATGAGCTGGAGATTATAACGGGCAGCCTGTTGCCTGCGGCCTCGCTTATACCTTCCCGCTGCAGTGTTCCTCTCCTTCTCTCTCTCTCTCTCTCTCTCGCTCCGTCTATCTCCATGTCTCTCTTAGGAAACAATGGGCCCACCGTGTGGCCCTGCGGCTGCCTGTCTTCTGCCCACACGCATTATCTCTCCATCTGTCACTCCGTTTTTCTTCCCCTCTGTCTATCTCCCGCTCCATCTATCGACTGTGACTCTCTGTGGGATGGTGGCAGCAGCGCGGGGTTTGTGTCGCGGGTTTGTGAGTGTGTGTAGGCGCCAGTGTTCCGTCTCACCTCATTCGGATCCACCGCGGTCCGCTTGGCTTTCAGGCTTTTTTGGGTCCAGCCGTTCAGGGCTATTTCTGGCCTTGCCTCTGGCCTCTCATGCTGAGTCCAGATCCCCTACACAGAGCCCTTGAACAGCCATGCTCAAGCAAGCCGAGTCCTTGAACACCCAGAACATTGAGCTCAAATACCCAGAACCCTGAACTCACACAATCAGAACCCTCAGCTCAATTAGCCAGAACCCTGAACTCACACAATCAGAACCATCACGCCATAATCAATCATAACCACATCTTGTACACTCAGAACCCTGAACTCTGGCGATCAGTACTGTCAGCTGAAACCCCTAAACCTAAAAATCCAAACCCATATCTTGTACACTTAGAACCTTAAACCCAAACTATCACAGCCCCTTATGTCCAACACTTAGAACCCTGAACTTAGACAATCAGAGCCCACAAACGCTGAGAACCCTGAATTCAATCAAGCCCTCATCCAGAAGCCTGAAGTCAGTCAGAACCCTAAACTCAAACAATCAAAACCTTTAGGTCCAATGTTCAGAACCCTAAACTCACGCGATCAGAACCTTCACCTCAAACACCCAGCACCATAAACTCAAACAGTCAAAGCCCCCAGCTCAACCACTAAAAACCCAGAACTCACACAATCAGAACCTTCAGGTCAACCAGCCAGAAACCCTGAAATCACACAACCAGAACCCTCAACTTAACCAGCCAGAACCCTCAACTCACACAATCAGAACCTTCAGGTCAACCAGCCGTACCCTGAATCACACAATCAGAACCCTCAACTTAACCAGCCAGAACCCTCAACTCACACAATCAGAACCTTCAGGTCAACCAGCCAGAACCCTCAACTCACACAATCAGAACCCTCAACTTAACCAGCCAGAACCCTCAACTCACACAATCAGAGCCCTCAACTTAAACAGCCAGAACCCTGAACTCACACAATCAGAACCCTCAACTTAACCAGCCAGAATCCTCAACTCACACAATCAGAACCCTCAACTTAACCAGCCAGAATCCTCAACTCACACAATCAGAACCCTCAACTTAACCAGCCAGAACCCTCAACTCACACAATCAGAACCCTCAACTTAACCAGCCAGAACCCTGAACTCAAACAATCAGAACCCTCAACTTAACCAGCCAGAACCCTCAACTCACACAAATCATCGAACCCTCAGCTTCAACCAATCCAGCCAGACCCTCAACTCACACAATCAGAACCCTCAACTTAAACCAGCCAGAACCCTCATAAGCTCACACAATCAGAACCCTCAACTTAAAACAGCCAGAACCCATGAACTCACACAATCAGAACCCTCAACAAACTTGCCAACCAGCAGAATCCTCTCAACTCACACAATCAGAACCCTCAACTTAAACAGCCAGAATCCTCAACTCACACAATCAGAACCCTCAACTTAACCAGCCAGAACCCTCAACTCACACAATCAGAACCCTCAACTTAACCAGCCAGAACCCTGAACTCAAACAATCAGAACCCTCAACTTAACCAGCCAGAACCCTCAACTCACACAATCAGAACCCTCAGCTCAACCAGCCAGAACCCTCAACTCACACAATCAGAACCCTCAACTTAACCAGCCAGAACCCTCAACTCACACAATCAGAACCCTCAACTTAACCAGCCAGAACCCTCAACTCACACAATCAGAACCCTCAACTTAACCAGCCAGAAACCTGAACTCACACAATCAGAACCCTGAACTCACACAATCAGAACCTTCAGGTCAACCAGCCGTACCCTGAATCACACAATCAGAACACTCAACTTAACCAGCCAGAACCCTCAACTCACACAATCAGAACCCTCAACTTAACCAGCCAGAACCCTCAACTCACACAATCAGAACCCTCAACTTAACCAGCCAGAACCCTCAACTCACACAATCAGAACCCTCAACTTAACCAGCCAGAACCCTCAACTCACACAATCAGAGCTGTCATGTCAAACACCCAGCACCCCAAACTCAAACACTCAAACCCTAGCTCAACCAGCCAGAACCCTGAACTCACACAATCAGAACCCTGAACTCACACAATCAGAACCCTCAGCTCAACCAGCCAGAACCCTGAACTCACACAATCAGAACCCTCAACTCAACCAGCCAGAACCCAGAACTCACACAATCCCAGTACTCTGTTATGTCTTGTAATGGCCTCATTACTGAAAGTTGAATTACTGTATTAATGAATATAGAACCTTAATAAACAGAGTAAAGCGGTTCTTGTTAGTGGCAGACGTTCCCAGCTCACCACGAAGCTTCTGCAGATTTAACCCATCAGATCGTTGTGGTTCTGGCTCGCCTAATGAGGAAGCTGATTTGGCAGCCACTGAGTGCTGGATGTCAGGCTGTGGAGAGGAAAGCTGAGGAGTCCTTGACTCAGTTCGGCGGGTTCAGGTGTTGGTGGACTGTGTTTAGTCGCGGGGGGAGCCGCTGAGTGAAATTGATGGGTTTCAAAGCCCCACTTGCACAGTCCCTTGAGCCAACAGCACAGACCTGCAGTTACTCGTTCTCAGTTCCCAGAGCTGCACACTCACCGTTATAGCTCCTACATCTGGGTTCTTCCCACTTGACCTCAGATTCCGAATGTTTTCCAGAATAAAGGACAGGGAATACTGTATCCGCTTCGTTCCTGCCACTTACAATGCACGTTTACACTTAGACTATGATATTATAATAATAGATTATGATTTCGGCTTTTTATTATTCAATCTTAGATTGTTGGATCTACAACCCCATTCTGGGCGTAATGGTGTCCTGTGATAATCCATCCCATGCAGCTTGAATATCCTCACACAGTTCCTGCAGATGGTGCGGTAGGGGTGGAGGTGGAGTGACACCAGGCCTTCTGGACGTGTGACAACAAACCGCTCATCTCGGTGCTGACCACGGTGCCTCCACACACGGGTTCGTTGGGCGTCTCCACCAAGACTAAAGCGGGAAAAAACCCCCCCCTCACTGAAGATGACCCGCTGCCATTCTGAGTCACTCCATGACAGTCTGGTACGACACCACTGCAGTCTTTGGTGACGGTGACGTGGTGTTAAGGACAGTCGTGGTAACGGTCTGTGTGCATGTAGTCCTGTGTGGTGCATCCGTCTGCAAGGGGTGCTGCAGGATGACTCATGGAGGACACCACTGCTCGCTGAATGTCCACAGTCGAGGGTCTTGGGTCACTCTGTGTAGGTTGGACAATCTGTTGGTTCCCCCTCTGTAGTTCATGCAGGTCTCCCAGAGAGTTACGTTACATGCGTGGTTGGGCATGAAACCTGCATTGTTTGCACGTCTCATTATGTCAAACCTTTCCACCAAGTTTCATTCCAGTCGGTTGATTCCTTCTGGGTGCAGCCATATTTTCTATGATGAGTGCATGTATGGAATCTGGAGAAATCTCAGTCCGTCTAGGCAGGCCAAGGCTGGAAACCACCAGGTAAGCTCTCAGGTGGCACTGCGTGAGAAACCATCACCTTGCTGTGTTAGATATCGTCACATGGGCTCGGAAAAACTCCGGAAACCGGCATCACTCATCACAGTTACACAGTCAGTCCACTGTCTATTATGTACAAAGGAAACCCAGTCAGTTCTATGGTCTGAGTTATATGGACCCGGTCTCACTCAGAGGGCCCGACAGACAACAGAAATGTATGGTGTGATCAGACGAGTCCACTGACATTGAGTCCATTGACATTGAGTCCATTGACATTGAGTCCATTGACATTGAGTCCATTGACATTGAGTCCACTGACATTGAGTCCATTGACATTGAGTCCATTGACATTGAGTCCACTGACATTGAGTCCACTGACATTGAGTCCATTGACATTGAGTCCATTGACATTGAGCCCATTGACATTGAGTCCACTGACATTGAGTCCATTGACATTGAGTCCATTGACATTGAGTCCATTGACATTGAGTCCACTGACATTGAGCTTATTGACATTGAGTCCACTGGCATTGAGTCCACTGACATTGAGTCCACTGACATTGAGTCCACTGACATTGAGACCTTGAGTTGTGTCAAAGACAAAAGGAACCATCCAGACTTTTACCAGCATCTGTCATGGCATTTCGGGCACCAGCGCGCACAGCATGGGTCACCTGCATATGGGTGAAGGTACCACTGACGAGGGTCCACAAAGATGTATTGTCAACCTCGGGGAGGGGGCTTTACTTCCCGGACCTGGATCGCCCATCTCTACCTGAAGCTTTGCTGGGAATGCACTTCATCTGGTCCTGGCTATTGTCACACGTTGCCTCTGCTGGGAAATCACTGGAAAGCTTACAGGTACAGCTGCAGGTGTGAAAGGGGCTTAAAATACCCCAGAACCGTCAAACACCGGAACAAGTGTTCAGCTTCATTCTCCCCTTCCCTACAGTCGTTGTGTACCGCACACAGGCAGTTACCTAAACAAGGCCTCATCTGACTGATGTGTAAACTAGCGAATCCATTCCTACCCAGGTCTCCTTCTGCAGGCTAGGCAGTTCTCCTGCTAAACTGAATAGGAAGTGTTCCAACGTCGAGAGCTATCGGACGTCCCTGAGAATGTTCCCCCAGCAGGGTACAGCCTGTTCCTCTCCACGTTGACAGTGTGAGCCTGGATGTCCACAGCACATCCCAGCATTGTTGCTGCAGCTTTCTGCATGCTGTTTACAGCCCCCTGACAAAACCTCCTCCTAGTTCTGGCATGTTTGTGCTTCTTGCAGTGGCTGTCTATATTTTGTTTCCGCTAAGTGTTTTCTCCCTTACGTTCAGCTCCCGGAGATAAAGGAGAATTCCGTAAACCTCTGCGCTCTTCAGAAGCTGGGATGTACACAAAGCCTTTCGAAGCCTGGCCACGAATTCCAGGGCCCAGGGTGATATACTAGCGACCTGTCCAGGGTTTTCTAGGTCTAGCGTGATGGACTGGCCACGTGTCCATGGCTTCTCCCGATGAGCTTTTCGCCCTCCCTGATCCAGGAGGATAAGTGGCTTAGATGATGAGTGTGTTGTAAACTGGTCTTAGGCAGCATAGTCATAACCATTTAGAGCAACCTCTCCATGGTTTCCTGGGTCCAGGGCGATTATACTGTTGACCTGTCCAGGCTTTCCAGTGTCCAGGGTGATATACTGGCAACCTGTCCATGGTTTCCTGGGTCCAGGGCCATTATACTGGCAACCTGTCCAGGGTTTCCAGTGTCCAGGGTGATATACTGGCAACCTGTCCATGGTTTCTGGGTCCGGGGTGATTATACTGGTGACTTGTCCTGGCTTTCCAGGGTCCAGAGAGATGGACTAATGGCCTGTCCAGACTTTCCAGGGTGATGGACTGGTGACCTGTCCACAATTTCCAGAGACCAGGGTGATATACTGATGACCTGTCCAGGCTTGCCAGTGCCCCCGGTGGTATACTGGCAACCTGTCCAGGTTTTCCAGGGTCCAAGGTCATGGACTGGTGACCTGTCAAGGCTTTCCATGGTGATGAACTGGTGACCTCCCCAGGGTTTCCACTGTGGTGGACTTGTGACCTGTCCACAAATTTCCAGGGTCCAGTGTGATTATACTGCCTACCTGTCCATGGTTTCCAATGTCCAGGGTGATTTACTGCCTACCTGTCCATGGTTTCCAATGTCCAGGGTGATTTACTGGCTACCTGTTCAGGGTTTCCAGGGTCCAGGGAAATGGACTAATGGCCTGTCCAGGCGTTCCAGAGTGATGGACTGGTCAACTGTCCAGGCTTTCCAGTGTCCAGGGTGATATACTCCCAACCTGTCCAGGCTTTCCAGGGTCCAGGGAGATGGACAGGTGAAGGGTTTTCAAATCCAAGGGTGATGGACTGGCAACCCCGTCATGGCTTTCCAGGGTGATGAACTGGTGACCTGTCCAGGGTTTCCAGATTGGTGGATTCGTGACTTGTCCACAATTTCCAGGGTCCAGTGTGATATACTGGCCACATGTCCAGGGTTTTCAGGGTCCGGTGCAGTGCACTGGCAACCTATCCATGGCCTCTTTCTCCCGGTGAGCCTTCTACCCTCCCAGGCTCCAGGAGGAAAAGTGGCTTAGATGATGAGTGGATTGTAAAATGAATCGGGCAGACGTCTGGTTTCTAGATGTCCTAGAACACAAACAGCTTTTCTGCTCTATGATGTTTTCCCAATGGCTACATGACGATCACCTGCACCATCTTTATGATTAATGATTTTCATAAATTCATAAAGACTTAAACACTAGTGACACTCTGGGGTCATGTACCAGAGGTTAGGGAGCCAGTCTTGTGATCAGAAGTTCGCAGGGACTGTTAACCTGTCCAGGCGTTTTAGAGTGATGGACTGGTCAGCTGTCCAGGCTTTCCAGTGTCCAGGGTGATATACTCCCAACCTGTCCAGGGTTTCCAGGGTCCAGGGAGATGGACTGGTGAACTGTCGCCGAGGGTGATGAACTGGCGACCTGTTCATGGCTTCCAGGGTGCAGCGTGATAAACTGGCAACCTGTCATGGTAACCTGCCCAGGGTTTCCAGGTTGGTGGACTTGTGACCTGTCCACAATTTCCAGGGTCCAGTGTGATTATACTGCCTACCTGACCATGGTTTCCAATGTCCAGGGTGATTTACTGGCTACCTGTCCAGGGTTTCCAGTGTCCAGGGAAATGGACTAATGGCCTGTCCAGGCGTTCCAGAGTGATGGACTGGTCAACTGTCCAGGCTTTTCAGTGTCCAGGGTGATATACTCCCAACCTGTCCAGGCTTTCCAGGCTCCAGGAGGAAAGGTGGCTTAGATGATGAGTGGATTGTAAAACAATGAATCGGGCAGACGTCTGGTTTTTAGATGTCCTAGAACACAAACAGCTTTTCTGCTCTATGATGTTTTCCCAATGGCTACATGACGATCACCTTGGCACTTGTTTCTGCACCATCTTTATGATTGATGATTTCATAAACTGTAGGGCTGTAACGGTATACTCAGCCTCCAATTCCATTCGATTTATGATACTGGGTCCATGATTTCATATTCTTATGATGGACAAAATTTAAATAAACACTGTAAAAAAAATATGAAGCAACATTTAAACTTAAAGTAAGCATCTGTCACACGTCTGGACTCTAAGAACTCCAATACCCATAATCCTCCTAGCTCACATGTCACAGTCACATGACCTCTAGAAGCTTCTCACTGGTGTTCTGATCACCTGATTCTCATTAACCTGTTGCATAGACCTCGTTTGTTTGTTCAGACCTATGCAACGTTGCCATCGTTTGTCGGTGCACACTTTTGCCTCGCCCTTTGACCTCTACCTACTCCTCTTGGATTTCCCTGGGCTGGTTTTGGACACTCCATGTCATATTAAAGCTTAATATTAAATATTAAATGCCAGAAAGACTCATAAGGCCTCAGTGAAGGGAAGCCATGTTTTAATCTTCAGCCAGGTGGACAACTTGAAGGATAACAAATCTCAAGATATAACGAGCCTCTGGCGTAGGCCATGTCCTGGGCCCAAGCCTGGAAGCATTCAGACCTACACAGATCCCACCGGATATGGACGATACGGGTGGAGCCTACTATCTAGACGATGGAACCAGGTTCGAACTGGTGGTGCGAAAGAGGGAAAAGCAGAAGGTTGGAACGTCGGCACATGAAAGCAGCAGAACAGGTAAGAAGTCAAATCCTTCTAAAGACGGGTGGCAGACTGAGACCGGCCGGGGTAATGAATCAACGAGGCACAGCACTGGAGTCTAAAAGCTAGTCTAAGTCTAAAAGCTTAAGCTTTCACTGGAGCTAGGAGGCAGGAGGAGTGCGGGAGTGAGGTGCTGGTTGGTGCTGATCGTTTGGTGTTTGAACTGTGTGGCTGGCATCATTAATAGCATGTCCATTCTCTATGATGATCATCGCCACAGTTATGCATTGTACACTGTTGAGACCACAGATTGTAATATACATTGAGCAATACGGGTGTGTCCTGCACAGGACCCGTCTTCTGGTATGCATGAGTGTGTGTGTAAGTGTATGTGTTGGAATCTTGATCTGCCGTATACGCTGCCCTTCCCTCTGAAAGGTCTGGAATATGCTTTCCCAAGAGAAGTATATAATTCCC
Source organism: Prochilodus magdalenae (assembly GCA_024036415.1). NCBI lineage: Eukaryota > Metazoa > Chordata > Actinopteri > Characiformes > Prochilodontidae > Prochilodus > Prochilodus magdalenae. The sequence continues at coordinate 12,352 of JAMWET010007293.1, read as the reverse complement.
AAGACAGTGTGGGCAAGGAGGAGATGTGAACTGGCTCTTTGTACCCCAAAGGTGTAGAGACTTAAACACTAGTGACACTCTGGGGTTGTGTGCCAAAGGTTAGGGAACCAGTCTTGTGATCAGAAGTTTGCAGGGCTTGGGCACCTAACCCTCCAGCTGCTCCTCGGTTGCCAAAGATGGGGCACTGCTCCAGTGGTGTGTTTATGAGGGTGTTCACTACACAAAAAGGATAAGTGTGGAGGTCAGACTCGTCTGTGTACAAGCCTAGATGCTCAGTGGTTTTAATTCTGATGGGGAGTCAGTTCTATGACCCCAGCATATTTGGAATTTCACATGGACGTTAGAAGCCAGTGGCTCCAAGAAGCTTTCAGTGTTGCATCAAAAAAAATGGTTTTCATGGAACCGTGAGGTAAAGAGGTTGGAGTTGAAGCTTCAGTTGCATTCTGGTGCCCCAAGTAAGGCCCCGCACCACCAATGCATCGCTTAGGGTGGACTGGAAAAGTCAAGAACAAAGAAACTGCTGAAACTCCTAAAGGGAACTGGGGTTCGAGTCCCAGTCTGAGTGACTATGCTGTGTTACACCAATAAGTCCTTGGGTCTTTGGGCAAGACTCCTAACACTACATTGCCCTACCTATAGTACATTAACGGGTAATACTGGAATTGGAGGTCCCAAATTCAGTCGCCACGTTAAATGCACACACGCACCTTTATATATGACGTAACTTATGTGTAGTGCGACAAGTGGGGGGTCAGGGTGAACTGGAAAGAACAAAGGAACCACACGATGTTTGGTGTGCACGCTGTTCTGGTCTTGCATTTATTTGCTTAGATTTTTTCACTCTTACCAGAACCGTAGATTCCTTACTCCGCCTGACGTCAAGCGCCACCTGCTGGGCACAGGGCACTGAAGAAATAATATATCTAATAGAATTTTGCATTACAGAAATTGTGAACAGCAGTAAAACTTTAAATACAGCAATAATAAAATAACAAAAAAAAAAGTAGAATGCCTTTTGTTTTTTTTTTGTTTTTTTTTATGCCGCTGCACATGCAATAACGCCATGTGTCTAGTTCGTCGCGCTGGATCTCCCGACGGCTATTCATGGCGTTGTCGTACTTGTAACATGCCAAGCAGCATTCGGACGGGCTCGTTCTGAGGGACATTAAGTAACTTGTTTTGCATCATGGAGTAACTTTATTTAGCATTCCAGTTTACTTGTTTATTCATCACTACTGGTGGTGTTTGTTTTTTTGGGACAGTTCCAGTATTACCTAATAGCCTTGTAAGTCGCTCTGGATCACATCATCAGCTAAATTCCATGGATGTAAATGGAATTAAATGGAATCACGCATAAACACATCAGATTGGTCATCATTCCACCCATCCATATCTCTCATGGAAGTTATCAGGCATCATGAGAAAGCGTTAGTGCAATGATATTCCAGAGCCTCTATAAGGGGATGATTTTGGGCTGGAATGTGACCGAAGGGTCAAACAATGAGGAGTGGTCTCACAGTTATGCCTACCAATACATTCCAAGACTCTCTCAGGTCCTCTGTATCCCTCTAGCTCAGGGGTGCACAACATACGGCCCGCGGGCCAGATACGGCCCGGTAAAACTGTCAATCCGGCCCGCGAAAGGAAGTGCTGATGCATTTTTAATATAAATAATGCTGCCACTTTAAATTCATTGGGAAGTTTGATGACATTGCGGAACACTGCCACCTGGTGTTTACTTTAATTATTCTCCCGCCCGAAGCCATCGCCATCCGCCGAAGCGCGCGATTCTTCCCCCGCCCCCCTGTCAAAATGTGTGGCCCTCTGGTGTAGGTGTTAATATGAAATTGGCCCTTGGTTAAAAGAAGTTGTGCACCCCTGCTCTAGCTCAAGGGCCCTGTAGGGTTCAGCAGGGTGGCCTGCTCAGACCATACTACTGAACCCGGCCTCTCACTGCTGAGTCATGTTTGAAGTTGATTCGAAAGGACCATACTGGACCAAAACCCTGCAGGACCAGGGCTGACCATGCATCCTTCCTCCAGCTTGGCTAGTCAACGTCCAGCTCTGTAGGCCTTCCACCATGTTATAGCACTGACAGGCCAGTCCCGTCTCTGGCCACGGCCATCTATTGCAATCTAGAGCAACGCTGAACCCGCCTGACCTCCATGCTCCCTCCTCTTCATTCTCTCTCATCCCTCTCCTCGGCCTGACGGCTGTTCCCAATGAAACGGGCAGCTCCGCCTCATTCCCTGACCGCATCTCCCGACACTGCAGGCTCTTTGAACCGTGCCCATCTCTCTTCCTGGTGCAATGTGGCAGCAAGATGAGCGATGCCGTTCTTTGGCACCACAGTAATTTAATTTGGTGGAAGCGGGGTGGGTGGGTTGGAGGTGGGAGGGGGTGACCACTTCCACCAGACCCAGACCGGACCGCAAGATTATGAGAGGGGTGGAAAAAAAAAAAACCTCCTAAAAATCTTAACGGCGTCATGAGGGATTTATTGTGGTGGAGGCGAGTTTTAAAACCGCAAGAAAAACAAACAAGCCCCCTGAACCCTTTTTTGGAGAGGGTACACGGAGCTGGAGTTGTGGGGAAAAGCAGGAGAGCAGGCAACACAAGCGAGTTCCTCAAGGGAAATAACGCTTATCGCATCACGGGGCCATAAACCGCACGGTCCAACCACATTAACTCCCCTTCTGTTCTTTGTTTACCCTTACTCTCCGTCCGTGCTCTCTGCCTGTCTTTCACATGTGGATTGGTTTAGGTTACAGTACAGTTGAACCACAGCTCAGCTGTTCGGACTCTGAACCAGTGCTAAACTCAAGAACTATCTAGAACCATCTATCTAGCTACTAATGGCATGGGATTTCTCCTCAGCATGCTGGGGTCCTTGCTTTTACTCACTTGGTACAGATTTCTTTGGGGTTTAGAGAGTAAAACAGAATAATGCTCTAAATTAATTCCAGGCCAAATTGAGAGAAGCCATCAGGCGTTTGTATGGGACAATATGGGATTGTATCTGATTGTATGGGATGGTATGGGACAGTATGGGATTGTATCTGATTGTATGGGACAGTATGGGATTGTATCTAATTGTATGGGACAGTATGGGATTGTATCTAATTGTATGGGACAGTATGGGACAGTATCTGATTGTATGGGACAGTATCTGATTGTATGGGATAGTATCTGATTGTATGGGACAGCATGGGATTGTATCTGATTGTATGGGATAGTCAAACAAATGAGGGGTGGTCTCTCAACTGTGCCCACCAATACATTCCAAGATTCTCCCAGGTCCTCTGTATCCCTCTATCTCAAGGGCCCTGTAGGGTTCAGCAGGGTGGCCTGCTCAGACCACACTACTGAACCCGGCCTCTCACTGCTGATTGTATGGGATTGTATGGGATAGTATGGGGTAGTATCTGATTGTATGGGGTAGTATCTGATTGTATGGGACAGTATGGGATTGTATCTGATTGTATGGGATAGTATGGGATTGTATGGGACAGTATGGGATAGTATGGGATTGTATCTGATTGTATGGGATAGTATCTGATTGTATGGGACAGTATGGGATTGTATCTGATTGTATGGGATAGTATCTGATTGTATGGGACAGTATGGGATTGTATCTGATTGTATGGGATTGTATCTGATTGTATGGGACAGTATGGGGTTGTATCTGATTGTATGGGATAGTATGGGATTGCATGGGAGAGTATGGGATAGTATGGGATAGTATCTGATTGTATGGGAGAGTATGGGATAGTATTTGATTGTATGGGATTGCATGGGAGAGTATGGGAGAGTATCTGATTGTATGGGATTGCATGGGAGAGTATGGGATAGTATCTGATTGTATGGGATAGTATCTGATTGTATGGGATAGTATCTGATTGTATGGGATAGTATCTGATTGTATGGGATAGTATCTGATTGTATGGGATAGTATGAGAGAGTATCTGATTGTATGGGAGAGTATGGGATAGTATCTGATGGTATGGGACAGTATGGGATAGTATCTGATTGTATGGGACAGTATGGGATAGTATCTGATGGTATGGGATTGCATGGGAGAGTATGGGATAGTATCTGATTGTATGGGAGAGTATGGGATAGTATCTGATGGTATGGGACAGTATGGGATAGTATCTGATTGTATGGGACAGTATGGGATAGTATCTGATGGTATGGGATTGCATGGGAGAGTATGGGATAGTATCTGATTGTATGGGAGAGTATGGGATAGTATTTGATTGTATGGGATTGCATGGGAGAGTATGGGATAGTATCTAATTGTATGGGAGAGTATGGGATAGTATCTAATTGTATGGGAGAGTATGGGATAGTATCTGATTGTATGGGACAGTATGGGAGAGTATGGGATAGTATCTGATTGTATGGGACAGTATGGGAGAGTATGGGATAGTATCTGATTGTATGGGAGAGTATGGGATAGTATCTGATTGTATGGGAGAGTATGGGATAGTATCTGATTGTATGGGAGAGTATGGGATAGTATCTGATGGTATGGGATTGCATGGGAGAGTATGGGATAGTATCTGATTGTATGGGAGAGTATGGGATAGTATTTGATTGTATGGGAGAGTATGGGATAGTATCTAATTGTATGGGAGAGTATGGGATAGTATCTGATTGTATGGGAGAGTATGGGATAGTATCTGATTGTATGGGACAGTATGGGAGAGTATGGGATAGTATCTGATTGTATGGGACAGTATGGGAGAGTATGGGATAGTATCTGATTGTATGGGAGAGTATGGGATAGTATCTGATTGTATGGGACAGTATGGGAGAGTATGGGATAGTATCTGATTGTATGGGAGAGTATGGGATAGTATCTGATGGTATGGGATTGCATGGGAGAGTATGGGATAGTATCTGATTGTATGGGAGAGTATGGGATAGTATCTAATTGTATGGGAGAGTATGGGATAGTATCTAATTGTATGGGAGAGTATGGGATAGTATCTGATTGTATGGGACAGTATGGGAGAGTATGGGATAGTATCTGATTGTATGGGACAGTATGGGAGAGTATGGGATAGTATCTGATTGTATGGGAGAGTATGGGATAGTATCTGATTGTATGGGACAGTATGGGAGAGTATGGGATAGTATCTGATTGTATGGGATAGTATCATATTGTATGGGAATACTGGAGTAACCCCAACACTGCCTTCATACTGCTTCACTCAAGATGCAGGACAACAAGTAGATGAAGAGCTGAATGATCCTGGTCTAATAAACACAAAACCACATCACTGAGCTGAAAGTCTTAATCAAGAGCTCATAATCATGTAGGAGTCCAAAAGAGAGCAACATAATTCCGGATTTCCTGGAATGGATTGTGTTGTTGTTGTTGGGATGTGTGTGTGTTTATTTATTTTTTTCCTATTTAACCTTTAACCCTCGTTTCCTCTTTAGCCCTCATTAGTCTTTTGCATAATCAAGAGCAATGACTGATATGTTCTGTGTTCTCCCTGGCTCAGTTTCCGTGGATGTTGATCTAAATACTTTCACAATCACCATGTTTTTCTCACCGCAGTGGGCCAAAGTAAGCCCACCAGGCAAAACAGAGTCCCCCATGACTGAAACGTAGCCTGTAATACCTCCTTTTAAAAGCCAAGAACTATCTAGAACATTATCTCTGTTAAATACATCCCCTCAGCTGTTAGCATTCTGACCCAGGGCTAAACACAGAACTATCTAGAACATGACCTCTCCTTTAATACATCACCTCCACTAATAGTATTCTGACCAGTGCTAAACACAGAGCTATCTAGAACATGACCTCTCTTTTAATACATTACCTCCGCTAATAGCATTCTGACCTAGTACTAAACACAGACCTATCTAGAACATGACCTCTCCTTTAATGCATCACCTCAGCCAATAGCATTCTGACCAGTGCTAAACACAGAACTATCTAGAACATTGCACTCCTGTTAATATACTAACTCAGCCTTTAGCTACTGCAAAATGTCAAGTACTATCTAGAACATTATCATTGAATACATCAGCTATTACTGTTCTAACCCAGTGCTAAATGTCAAGAACTATCTAGAATATTACATCTCCATTAATGCATCACCTCAGCTGTTAACATTCTCAACCAGGGCTAAACACCAAGAATTATCTAGAACATTGCCTCCTTCTTGAAATACTACCTCAGTTGTTAGCATTAGCTATTGCAAAAAGCCAAGTACTATCTAGAACATTGTGTCTGTTATTACGTCACCTGAGCTGTTAGCTTTCTGACTCTTTCAGATCAGCCTGCTGTGTTGTAGTAATATGGTTCTCTAGTTCTTGTCTGAGAATGGAGTGACCTTTGCATGCTTGCTGAGACTCCTGGTCCAGTTTCAGTAGTCAGTAGTCAAACCTTGACTGATTCTGAATTGTTGAATGTGGGGAACTGGATCGTCTTGCCAATTTACTGATTTATGATTCGGGAGTTTGGATGCAGGCTTTGGATGGTCCTGGTTCTATGTGAAACCATCCCTCTCTGGGGTCTACTCCATGAGCCAGGTTCTCTCTAAGGACTGCTTTAGTCCGTCACCAACAGTCTTCCGAAAGTGAGAGGCATCCTGGTGGCAGTACACGAAGGGCTCCGGAATAGCGGAGATATCGGGCGCTGGAGCTGGGACTAATTAGGGAGCAGGAGAAAGGATCTACTAACGGAGGAGATCTGTTTTGGTTCTTGAAAAGCAAATTAGAAGGTGAAGATCGTGTTGCCTAAACACGAATGACTTCGGAGAAGGACATGGGAATTACGACGGCTTTCCCAGCGATCCAGCAGGAAGCGGACTGGCGAGCGAGCACGTGTTTGTTTGTGTTTACGTCTGTGCTACTTTCTGGCAGAGGGATGTAAATAAGGGCTGGATTTTATTCCTCCATCTTGTTTATTTTGACGCCGGGAAGCAGGCCATGCGTGATAACCCAGATGTTTATGGAAACAACGAGATTAAAGCGGTTCCTGCGTCGGAGGGAACCGTTTCACTGAGCGTTCTTCTAATCACACGCTAACGACAGCCAGCGTCTCAAGCCATGCGTGACGTGGTCTTAGGAAAGCTCCTAAACTTTATAAGCGCCGGTTAAACGGGGTTAATGTTTGGCCGTGTTTAGGTTATTAGGTTTGCGGCGCATTTAACGGTTCTCAGGAGATCTTCATCAGCTGCTTTCACCAGCCGCGGCTGTTCATCCACCTTTAATCATCCTGGGAATGTTTATGTAAATAGAACAGGACCTCCTTTAACGCATCACCTCAGCTTATAGCATTCTGACCCAGTGCCAAACACAGAATTATCTAGAACATTACCTCTCCTTTAATACATTACATCAGCTAATAGCATTCTGACCCAGTGCTAAACACACAACTATCTAGAACATTACCTCTCCTTTAACGCATCACCTCAGCTAATAGCATTCTGACCCAGTGCCAAACACAGAACTATCTAGAACATGACCTCTCCTTCAAAACTTCCCCTCAGCTAATAACATTCTGACCCAGTGCCAAACACAGAATTATCTAGAACATTACCTCTCCTTTAATACATTACCTCAGCTAATAGCATTCTGACCCAGTGCTAAACACAGAACTATCTAGAACATGACCTCCCCTTTAATGCATCACCTCCACTAATAGTATTCTGACCCAGTGCTAAACACAGAACTATCTAGAACATTACCTCTCCTTTAATGCATCACCTCAGCTAATAGCATTCTGACCCAGTGCTAAACACACAACTATCTAGAACATGACCTCCCCTTCAAAACTTCCCCTCAGCTAATAGCATTCTGACCCAGTGCCAAACACAGAATTATCTAGAACATTACCTCTCCTTTAACACATCACCACAGCTAATAGCATTCTGACCCAGTGCCAAACACAGAATTATCTAGAACATTACCTTTCCTTTAACACATCACCACAGCTAATAGCATTCTGACCCAGTGCTAAACACAATTATCTAGAACACTACACCCCTGTTAATAAACTAACTCAACCTTTAGCATTAGGTACTGCAAAAAAAGTACTATCTAGAACATATCTGTTTACCACATCCCCTCAGCTGTTAGCATTCTGGGCCAGTGCTAAATGCAGAATTATCTAGAACATGACCTCTTCTTTAATACCTCACCTTAGCTATCCTTCTGACCCAGTGCTAAACACAGAACTATCTAGAACATGACCTCCCCTTTAATGCATCACCTCAGCTAATAGCATTCTGACCCAGTGCTAAACACAGAACTATCTAGAACATTACACTCCTGTTAATATACTAACTCGGGTGTTAGCATTAGCTACTGCAAAATATCAAGTACTACCTAGAACATTATATCATTGAATACATCATCAGCTGCTACTGTTCTGACCCAGTCCTAAATGTCAAGAACTATCTAGAATATTACATCTTCATTAATGCATCACCTCAACTAATAGCATTCTCAACTAGGGCTAAACACCAAGAATTATCTAGAACATTACATCCTTTCTTAAGATATTACCTCACCTTAGCTATTGCAAAATGCCAAGTATATAAATTACCAAAACTATGATCTTCATAGAACCTCTAGAACGATCAGTTGGGTAATGAAGGTCAGGAGGTCCAATTTATTGGATGATAATCAAGTGTGAGTGTAGCTGACCCTAAGCATCAGTCTACCGTCCAACTAAAAGTAGGATCTAGAACCCTGTTGGGGGGGCCGACTCCAGCCTGGATACGGTTGGGCTAGGAGGCATACAGGTTCCTTATGGCCTACTGTAGCACAGCTGCCCACCGATGTTGAAGCTGGGTCTGCAGATCCTGCACTCTCGTAGGATGCTGAAGCTGGCATCCCAGCTGGTCCCATAAACGGTCAACTGGTGGTAAATGTGGTGACTCGGTGTTACAGTCTGGCCAAGGCATTCCTGGGAATCCCTGGTCATGTTTGGGCAGGGTTATCCTGCTGAGAAATGCCAGTTGGGGCATTTGGACCTTGGAAAAATGGAATGGTGTTCTCTGAAGTGAAGGGACGTCTATGGGATGAAGGCTTAGCTAATAGACCATCAATGGAATGGGATACAATAGGAATTAGACCTTGGAAAAATGGAACGGTGGTCTCTGGAGTGAAGGGACATCTATGGGATGAAGGCTTAGCTAATAGAACCCCAATGGAATGGGGTACAATAGGAATTGGACCTTGGAAAAATGGAACGGTGTTCTCTGGAGTGAAGGGACATCTATGGGATGAAGGCTTAGCTAATAGAACCCCAATGGAATGGGGTACAATAGGAATTGGACCTTGGAAAAATGGAACGGTGGTCTCTGGAGTGAAGGGACATCTATGGGATGAAGGCTTAGCTAATAGAACCCCAATGGAATGGGGTACAATAGGAATTAGACCTTGGAAAAATGGAACGGTGGTCTCTGGAGTGAAGGGACATCTATGGGATGAAGGCTTAGCTAATAGAACCCCAATGGAATGGGGTACAATAGGAATTGTACCTTGGAAAAATGGAACGGTGGTCTCTGGAGTGAAGGGACATCTATGGGATGAAGGCTTAGCTAATAGACCATCAATGGAATGGGGTACAATAGGAATTAGACCTTGGAAAAATGGAACGGTGGTCTCTGGAGTGAAGGGACATCTATGGGATGAAGGCTTAGCTAATAGAACCCCAATTGAATGGGGTACAATAGGAATTGGACCTTGGAAAATGGAACGGTGGTCTCTGGAGTGAAGGGACATCTATGGGATGAAGGCTTAGCTAATAGACCATCAATGGAATGGGGTACAATAGGAATTAGACCTTGGAAAAATGGAACGGTGGTCTCTGGAGTGAAGGGACATCTATGGGATGAAGGCTTAGCTAATAGAACCCCAATGGAATGGGGTACAATAGGAATTAGACCTCGGAAAAATGGAACGGTGTTCCCTGACGTGAAGGAACGTCTTTGGGATGAGTGAAATTGGTGTTTGTGATTCAGAACTACTCATCAGTGCTCTTGTGGTTGAATGCTATCAAGTCCACACAGCAATATTCCAACAGCTAATGCAAAGCTTTCCCAGAGGAGCTGAGACTGTAACCGCTGCCTGAACGCCAGATGAGCAGGCGTCCACAAACATCAGGACATGCATAGCGGTAGAGTCAGTTCACCCCTCGAGGACTTCGACTCGGAAAGCAAAACCATGCTCACCTATTGCGCTTCCAAACCTCAAACACCTTCCCGATTTCCCTGCTCCGTCCTGTTCCTGGGATGTTTTTCCATGCTTAGATTTCCAGCCCTATCTGTAGTCGGCTCGTGCCGGCGTTTCAGTCTCTCTGGGTCACACCGCTGTTGTAGCGAGACGCTGGGATTGTGTAACACGGCCAGTGTAAACGCACAAACCCGCGGCCCAAGATGCGGCTGCCATCCGGTAGGCTAATTAGTTAATGCGCGGAGAACATTACACGCTAATAGAAGAAAATTGCCGTTATTTCCCAGCAATCCGGCTGCAATTTGAACAAAGGATACGGCACAGCCGCGTGCCCGGCTGTTGTTTCAGCTGCAGGGCATGGATTGTACAGCCTGCGCCTCAAAGACCAGCTACGAGGCACCTTAGACAAAACAAGCTCTTACCGTAATTACCCTGCTTTGAAACCCGTGTGCTAGAGACCTTTCAGGTGCGCGTCGCCTGCCAGCATGAAATGGAGCGTGCTGCATTAGTGGGGCGAGGGTCTCACTGGAGCTTTTCTTTAGCACTGGAGGGCATATAGGTTCCTATAGGTTCTTGGTGTTAACCAAAACATCCCTAACCATCAGTTTATTACAAGCATCCTCATCGTCACCCAGTACGAATCAGCCGACGGGCATGAAACCTGGTGGGTGGGTTTGACATTGCGAGACATGCGGAAGATTCAAGTTTCACACACGACTGCATATGTGACATAAGAAGGACGGGCCTTATCTCTGTACCTGACTGACCCAACAGCCACCGTTACAGACATCCAGCGAGCAGTGGTGTCCTCCATGAGTCATCCTGTTAGTGCAGCACCATTGGCAGACGCAGGACTACATGCACACAGACCGTTACCACGACTGTCCTTAACACCACGTCACCGTCACCAAAGACTGCAGTGGTGTCGTACCAGACTGTCATGGAGTGACTCAGAATGGCAGCGGGTCATCTTCAGTGACGAGTCCCGCTTTAGTCTTGGTGGAGACGCCCAACGAATCCGTGAGTGGAGGCACCGTGGTCAGCACCAAGATGAACCGTCCGTTGTCACACGTCCAGAAGGTCTGGTGTCCCTCCACCTCCACCCCTACCGCACCATCTGCAGGAACTGTGTGAGGATGTTCAAGCTGCACGGGATGGATTACCACAGGACTCCATTAGGAACCTCTACAGCTCCATACCGAGACGTCTGGCGTGTTGGGTTAGCAAACATGGCGGCCCGACACCATACTGAGAGACAGACTTCTGTATGTGTAGCTCAATAAATATTGATCATATCAGTCTAAATTTATCATCAGTTATTGATCCTGGTCACCTTTATCCTCCTTCCCAACACCACCGCACTCCCACACCTCCTTCTGGGTGCAGCTGTTCTTTTTAATGACTCATCACTAAAGCTACCTGGTCTCTCAGCTTCCTGGGTCCCGGCTCAGTTTCCAGATGCTCACTTTTAACAAGTGTGGTGAAGCCTGTCAGAGACCGGGGTCCCTTCCCCCCCTGAGTGGCAGCATCAAGCTCCTCTTTACAGTCCCACCACTTGCTCGGGGCATCATGGCTAAAGCGGCAGGATGGAGAAAAATGCACCTCGCACCTCTTATTGAGCGCATAAATCACTGGAGCATGGGCCCTGTTGACTGCTGTTTCCTTCTCCTCTAATGGATCCCTCGCTCCAGTTTTCTGCTCCCGCAGCGTGGAATGGAAGGGCTAAGACGCAGCGCTCTGTCAGCTGCCTGTGCCCATCAGCCTGCGGTGTGCCCATTATCCACAGCCCCTCTGGGCCTCTGCTGCTCAATTTAAGCCAGGGCTGGCCACATCTGAAGGGCGTTGGGTTTCACTGGGCCGTCCTGCACTCTTAAACCCGATTGAGATGTTATGGCTGCTCTTAGTTATTGATGGTAAAAGCAGACGCGGTAACTGTAGGCAAGGGCCAATTATTCGTGCGCCGCCGAAGCCGTGACGGATTTATTGGCTTTATTTATTTCGGGTTTTTTTGGTGCTTCGCTTAAGAGGCAGTTCACGCACGCGACATGACGACTCGTCTGCCAGGTGTTGTGGTCGTAGCTGGATGAGGGGCATCCAGTGGTTTTCTCTCCACAGATGTTCTTTGCTAATTGCTAGTTAATTAAAA
>JAMWET010007292.1:0-50656 GCA_024036415.1 Prochilodus magdalenae | reverse complement strand
GACAGCTGAATCTGGACAATAATAGTTTAGGAGAGTCAGCAGGGAAGGAGCTTTCTGATCTACTGAAGGATCCACACTGTAAACTAGAGAACCTACAGTGAGTTTACTGACATCCAACTTTTCACATAACTTATTTTTTTACAGTGTGTAATGAATGAACTTATACTGTGTAAGACTATATGGAATGATTTTATATGAAAATAAAAACAGCAGGTCTGAAAATGTGAACCTACTTTCTCAGCCTGTATGTGAACTCCCACCTGGCTATATTTAACTGAAAGGCATGATGGTTTCTCACGCAGTGCCGTCTGAGGGCTCAAAGTTATTCATATGTCTCTGAGTCTTTTCACGATTCTAAGTACGGTAGATGCTGAAAGACTTCATTCTTTGAACTCCTACATTGTAACAGGGGTGCATTTGCCAAAACCATAGCTTGTAGCTATGTTAGATAGAAATACATTTATAACACAGTTTTAAGATTGTCTCTGTTATTATTTGCTTATAAAGTAATTATAAACTGTTGTTAACACTTTAATATCCTAAAGTGTTACCAAAATATGTTTATATTTGTCAGTGAAAACACTGAAACTCTTTCTTTGTACATCACAGATTCTTTTATGTTGAATTTTACTAAATATCCCATTTTGTAGTCCAATGTCTCCTTATAAGATCCATTAAGTGTACAACATGACTGTATGTGAATGATTATGAGTATGTGCATGTGTGTGTGCTTCTTTGTTTGTGTTTGTTTGATGATATTTAATGTGTGTTGCAGTGACATCAATGTATATTGTATGTATGTCAGTCTCTAAGTCTGAGGTGTCTTTGTTCTCTCTGCAGGCTGTCTGACTGCAGTATTTCAGATCAAGGCTGTGTGGCTCTGATTGAAGCTCTGAAATCAAATTCCTCATCTCTCTTGAAAGAGCTGGATCTGGGCTACAGCAAAATAGGAACATCAGGAGTAAAGAATCTCTCTAGTCTACTAAATGATCAGCACTGTAAACTGGAGAAACTACAGTGAGTTTCTGACTTTTCACACACGCACACACACACACACACACACACACACACTCTTGTTTTTGTGAATTGTGGTGCTGATATTAGAGTCCCTTATTTTTCCTGAAGACCAAACCTAAACCAGAACAAATACTAGCCTAACCCAGACCCTTACCACGACCTTAACCCTGATTTCTCCCACGTTATGAGGGTGAGGAATTTTTTTGTTGTCTTAGTTTAACAGAAAGCTTGTTTACACGCACACACACAATAATCAAAATCAACTTTTGCTACTCTTAGTTTTTTTGGTCATTAAAATAATGATAAGGATGAACACAGCTATGATCTTAGCCTGTCCATACTTTAAAGCAGTACAAACCAAAACGATGAACAATTGTTATAATAATGTGAACATAGTGTTTGTTTCACTGCCAGGAGAAAATTCAAAATTTGCCATATTAATTAGTACAGATTTTTTTTTACAGTTTTGATGGATTTCAGATTATAGAAGCACACTGTAATCCTTAAACTTGACTCACTCAGCCTACACCCAGTAATAAACATATTGACATTTACTTAAAGTAATTGACTGTATAGAGCAGTGGTTCAAAAACACATCCTCAGATGGTCTGCATGCATGTCAAGAGCTTTTCTTCTTTTATCTTCAGGCTAGAAGGGTGCAGTATTACAGAGGAAGGATGTGCTGATCTCTTTAAAGCTCTGAAATCAAACTCCTCTTCAAATCTGAAACATCTCAATCTGAACACCAATAATCCAGGAAAGTCAGTAAAGGAGCTCTCTGATCTACTGAAGGATTCATCATGTAAACTGGATATACTACAGTGAGTTACATACCTACTGTCTCCACACGCACAAACACCCACAATAAACCAGGGGGTTCATTTCACAAAAGAGCTCTTTGAATCTACTGTATTAATTAGACTGTAAACTATAAACGTAAACTGAAACAACAAACCTCCATCTGTACAGATTTCAGTGCAAGTAGTCATTGCATTTTTGTGAAGAGCATGTGTCCAGATTCTAGTTTCTGGTTTTAAAATATCATTGTTAAAGTGATTAGATGGCTGTTAAGAATTGCTGGTGCAATTTCATATGGGATAGTCTGAAACTGGTTTTGGTAAATAAAGACTAATTAAGAGCTCTTATAAATTCTAAACAAAGAGTAACAAAGGAAATGTGTTTTTGCTGTTGTAAGTTTTTTGTTTGTATGTTGAATGATTTGGTTAGTTCGCTGCCTCATGCCCTTTATTATTGCCTCATGTTCCAGTTTTACTCTGCTAATAAATGTGTCACTGTATGGTTTGTGTTTTATCTTTACTATGTCTCAATATTTTCTAAAACTCTAATATTAATGTAATGAAAAATCGGCCATGAGGACAAGAGCAGTGATTGTTCAGTGACACCTTTCATTTTTGTTTGTGGGAGTTTTGTGTAATGGTGTTTAATCTGTTCTGTGCTAGTTAATTGTATATTGTGTGTGCTTGTGTTTGTGTTTGTGTATCTATCCAGGTGGTGTTTATGGCTGTGTGTGTGTAGTTTATAAGGTGCATTACTTAACTGTATATTGTGTGTGTGTGTGTTTGTATATCTATCTAGTTGATGGTTGTGTATGTGTGTGTTTGTGTGTTTATGTATCCATCCAGGTGGTGTTGATGGCTGTGTGTGTAGTGTATAACGTGTACTACTTTGCATGGTAATTGTGTGCTGAGTAATTGTTCTTCCGTCTGCAGGCTGTCTGACTGCAGGATTAAAGGTGAAGACTGTGCTACTCTGTTTGAAGCTTTAAAATCAAATCCAGCACACTTGATAGAACTGAATCTGAGCTACAATAAACCTGGAAAGTCAGGAGTGAAGAGGCTCTCTGAGCTACTGCAGGACAGAAACTGTAAACTGGAGAAACTAGAGTAAGTTACACACAGACAATGCCTTTGTGAAGGTACTGTATGTATAATGCAACAATTATTTCTATCACAGGAGTGTAACTAGTTTTTACAGTAAATAGTATTTATTTATCTTGGTTAAATAGCAAATCAGTCTAGTTAGTTGGAATTAATCAGATTGGGATGATCTTTTCTTAATGTAAAAATGCTTATCCTGGTCTTTATATGATGACATAACAGTTACTGTGAAGTGATTGGACAACTGACCAAAGACAGCACTTTGATGAAGAGTGTATGATTTTATTGGCCATGATAAAGTGAGAGCATAAACAAATTTCATCTTAAAAATGTTGCACAGAAAATAGCACAGAGTAGAGAGAGTATGAACATCGCTAGCTGATGTTACTCTATTCCTGATCTGTCAGTTCAGTCACATACTGTAACTGAGGGAGCTCAGAAACAGGGAGGCAATCCATTATGGTAGGTTTTATTTAAAAAATACCAGAAAAAAGCCATGAAACACAAAAAGCATCCAAGAGTACAAAAGCTCAGAAGTTAAAAAAAAACAGAACAAAAATCTCAAAAATCCAAACACCCAGAAGTTTCTCAAAAATCAACAAAAAAAAAAACAAACAAACAAAAAGCCAAGAAAACATTCAAAATGGCACAAAAATGAAACACCAAGATAACTGAAGTAGCAAAACACTCACAAGGACAAAAGACCAGTCAACAAGGCTGCAGTTAATGCGCCACAAACACCTAGGGAAGGGAAGGCTATTTAAAGGGAAGGGTAATAGGCTGGGATAGGGAGCAGGTGTGAAGGGAAAGGTACGGGAGGGGCTAGGTGAAAGGGAGCAGAAGTACAACTCGCTAGAACTCTAGTGAGGTTGACCTCTGGTGGCAGGCATGACAAGTGCGCCGAGAGTGTGTCTCTAGAGCAGACCTGACACATACAGTAAAATAGGATACAACATCTAGAGAACATAAAAAGAGAACACACTAAAATCTAATAATTTTCTGCTAATTGTAATGTGCAGCTTTTATTCATTTGCTAAGTTTAACATATTGGGCGAAAAAAACATACAATTTAAATTAAAAAAATAATTTTCACACATATTTTATGATTTTAATTTTTGCAAAGTAATTTAATAGAATAAAATAAATAAGCAGTAATTGTGCATTAGAATTTGTGAAAGTGTGTTCTCTGTAGAGGATCTGTACTCATTTTAGTACTATAGTAATCAATTATTTTAGTTTATAGTGTATTCATAGTGATTATAGAGTAAATACTGATTTGGTAAAAAAGCTACATATTTTATTGTTAGTATGGACATTGTCTCATTGTATTTTAATTAAAAAAAAATTATATTGTGTAACCACAATATTTTCAGTAACTGTAATTTTAATGTAGAAATCTCACATGTAAAATTCCACAAATTTCTGTCTGTGTGTTTTGGGGGTTAATCTGTGCTTGGCTTCACTGTATACTGTGCATGCACTGGACTGTAAGTTGTACTATTTCTTTCTGCAGACTGGAGTGGTGCAGCATTACAGATGAACTCTGTGCTGCTCTAATTACAGCTCTTAAATTAAACCCCTCACACCTGAGAGAGCTGAACCTGAATAACAATTATGTAGGAATCTCAGGAGTAAAGGAGCTCTCTGGCCTACTGATGAAACCAGACTGTACACTGGAGAAACTAGAGTGAGTTACTGACTTACTGTTTTTACACACACACACACACACACTCACACATACACACACACACACACACACACACACACACACTATACACACACTCACAATCACACTGTAAGGGTCTGGGCTGTGCCATTCTGGGGGGACTACAGCCTGGAACTCCAACCCCCAGAATGCCCCGGGCTCATCAAACCACAACAGTCTCCGCTACACCTTTGTAGAGGGGTAGCCGGTACGGTATAGTAAACGAAAAGGGTAGAAAAAGGAAAAGAGAGAGTTTGTTTGAGTTCGTCGTCTCTGGCGTCTTCTTTGTTTGTCTTTCCTGCCATTTCTCCCTCTCCTTCACAAAACCCTGCCTGACTCGCCTCATGTGTACTGCCGTGTAGGGTCGTCCTTCCGGAGGTCAGGGGTTGGATCTCTGCCTAGACCAAAACACCTAAACATGTTCCCACAAACAGTTGGAATTTAAATCTTTACATTGCTGCAAATGGGTTCCCACAAACCTTTCTTATTTGGGTCGAGCATGTCACATAGAATTCCTTTCATATGAACACATCCTAAAACTTTATTTTATCTGTATTGAATATTCCCTTTTTATTATTATATACTCCACTATGTCAGTGTTTCTGCTGATAACATTTCTAAGTGGCATCCCATCATAAGGAGTTTGTCTTCTCTCTATAGGCTGTATGACTGCAGGATTACAGATGAAGACTGTGCTGCTCTCTTTAGAGCTCTGAAATCAAACACCTCACCATGCCTGAGAGAGCTAAATCTGAACAACAATTATCCAGGAGATTCAGGAGTAAAGGAGCTCTCTGACCTACTGAGGAGTTCAAACTGTAAACTGGAGAAACTAGAGTGAGTTACTGCCTATTAACACGCACACATTGTTTAAAAAAGGCACAAGAGTTTTATTGTTGTCTGGGTTAAGCAGAGCATGATTAGCCCATGCACATAGTGTTTCTTTTAATATGAAAAGTTCACCCCAGTTGAACTCTTAACTCAGTTTAGCCTTTCTGATCACCACCCAGGTTTTAATAAACTACCTAAAACTTCACAGTAGGACTCAGAGGGGTACATCTTAATAAACTTATTGTCTGAAGTCGCAGCTTAGCACCTGTCTATCTACTTCCCCACATAATGAGACTCTGATCTCTAAATAATTACCATGGTTATTGGTATATGTTTTCTAGTTTATATCTTCAAAACTCCACAAATGACATTTTTGGGGTCTAAAGGCTAATATCGTTAATGTTTTGATTTATTGTGATGTTTGTCAAAATGCTAAATTTTACCTAGAGGGTGTCTGTATAGAGATCATTTACACCCATGGCGAAATTTGTCAGGTTTTAGAAATTCTGAATATGTGAAATTCTGAAGACAGTTCACATGAGATATTCAAATAATTCATTCAAAGTTTATTTGTCATACACCATTTGAATAGCAGTAAAATGTTTTGACAACTGCTAGCTTACATGAAACAATAAGCTAAAAAATTAAAGAGCAAGATGTTAAATATCCTCATACTAGATATACATCATCTGCAAATGAAAAGCTACACGGCACTGACTGCGACAGCCTTGTGGATTAGGCCAGATCTCCCTTGTTTGATTGATGGTGTATATGTTGTCATGACACTTTGTTACTTCTTCTCATGAGTTGTGTTGGAAGCATGTACATGTAGCTTGCTCATGTTACATCGTATTGTGCTTATAGCAAATCTTTCATTGCATTACCATTTTTTGTGTGTTTGTTTTGTGGGTGAAGCTTAACTTGTGGCAGAAACTGGCATCTAGTATAGAGGTGTCCAGTGTAGAAATATTGGAATATGGATCATCAACTCGCCTTCTTAGGTTAGGGTTCTGCAGCTGCACTGATTTTTATGGCAACAATAAATGTGTTCTATTTATTTTAAAATAAAGGTCATTTTTTGGCAAACAAGACATTTTTTCTTGGTATCCCGTTTATCTAGACCAATTTAGGGCACATGTTTCTGCTTTCTCTGCAGCTCCAATGTGCACATAACTGTCGGTGACTGTGATGTCCACCCCAAATTGGCCTATTTGCTGATTAAAATTTAGATTCACATGTCAAGGGCTAGGAGTGTGGCCCTTCCCTTGTTAAGAATGTGCCAACAAATGATAATTTCCATGAGCCTTGTTATTCTTTACGTTATGGTGAAGGCTTCCCTGGGGAAACGGATTGTGAAATCTCCTATTATTTCTTTTTTTAATTTCCTGTGCTGTAGTTTTCTGTATGTGTTACTTTCTGTGTTGTATTTGTAGTGTTGCTTAGTCTCTATTCTGTCACCAAAGGTCACAGACTCAGGTGTGTCATTAGCTCCTAAAATGGGTGTATAAGCAGGCACTATAAATGATGAGGCAAAGCTTTGTCATGGCAGGTTGATGTTCCAGTAAACTATAAAGTATATACATCATCCGCCTCTCTCCTCTTGTGTGTTCTGTAAATGTGAGAAGAGTTTCTTTTTCTTCACAGATTGGAATGGGGTGGTATTACAGAGCAAGGCTGTGCTGATCTGTTTCAAGCTCTGAAATCAAACCCCTCATCACTCCTGAGAGAACTGAACCTGAACCGCAATAAACCAGGAGATTCAGGAGTGAAGGTGCTCTGTGATCTACTGAAGGATCCAAACTGTAAACTGGAGAAACTACAGTAAGTTACTGATTTTACACACACACACACCGTTAGCATTATTAACTCTGCAAAGCATTAAAACATTGTTCCCCTTCATATAAAAGGCATGTTGTTTCATCTTTTTTTATCTTTATTTTATTTATATTACCTTTTCATTTTAACAGAACAGAGTTTTCAGGTTTATTAAGTTTTGGTCTAACATGTGTCAGGTGAGGCACAACCGCGGCTAAGACAAAGTTCGATCCAGAGTATCACAAATTCAATGTGTCTCTAATTCTCATTCTTGTCGTCTCTTCTTTTTAATCTCCTACATCATCCACTGCCATCCAGAATACCACTGCAGGGGCAAGACTAGTGTGTGTGTGTGTGTGTGTGTGTATAGTGTGTGTGTGTGTGTGTGTGTGTGTGTGTGTATATATGTATAGTGTGTGTGTGTATGTGTGTGTGTGCGTGTGTATAGTGTGTGTGTGTGTGTGTGTAGATGTAGTTGTAAATGGTTGTTCTCCTTTCTGCAGACTGGTTGACTGCAGGATTACAGATGAAGGATGTGCTGATCTGTCTAAAGCTCGGAAATCAAAACCCTCATCACCCATGACTGAACTGAATCTGAACTACAGTAAACCAAAAGACTCCAGAGCTCTCTGATGTACTGGAGAGTCCACACTACAGGCTGGAAACACTACAGTGAGTTACTCACAGACTGTTTACACCCACAGAGCTATGGCATTGTCCAGGTAGTGTTTTACTCTCTTAACTCATGTACACCACACTAGAGCTGTTCCTCAACCACCGGCAAAAGTGACCAGGACAGCAGCAGTGTGACCGTCAGAGAGGTGAAACGAGTGATCTGAGCACTGCAGTGCAGTTCTGTTTTACTCAGCTTCTGGGAAATACGAAGCTACAAGGGGCCGTATGTATACTACATGTATACAGTCAGAACAAGGTGCTCTGTGTTCCTACACGCCTTAGGAAAAGAGTGCATTGACCTTGGCTCCAACTGAAGATTTGTTACACGGCATGTATGGAAATATTTAGATAAAGATAAACACACGTGGAATTTACAGTGCTGTTAGGATCTCCTTAAAAACAGGAAGTTGTAGACAGGGTTTGTGATTCTGTAATGATGACATGAGACTTTAGTGATGGTTTAGCACGGCCTTGTTGTGAGCTGAACTTATTTTACAGGTCAGGTTGGCTGGTTTGTTTAAAGAACGTTGAAAGACGTGTGGAATCTGCTTTTCTAGGACAGAAAAACTCGTCACTCGTGAACCAGTTTAGTCAAACAAGCGCTACCTTCACAAACACACACAGGTAAACACACACAGCACATGCAGCCCCAGCGTGGCAGAAGGAGGAGCGGAACTCCATGGATGGTGCCCAGTGTGTCCCAGAGGTGACACACCAGGTGACACAGAATTGAGCAGCGAATCCAAAAAGCCTATAGAATCACATTGCAAGGGTCCGGGCTGTACCGCCTGCAGCCAGCAGAGGGCGGCAGCAGCGGCGCCGTTCTGGGGGAACTACAGCCCGGAACTCCAAACCCCAGAATGCCCCAGGCTGATCAGGCCAAGGAGCAGCACCTGGGGCGTCAGCAATATAAGCCCCCACCACACAAACACCATTGCTACACCTTTGTAGAGGGGTAGCTGGTACGGTACTAGAGAAAAAGAAAAGAAAAAAAAGGGGAAAAAGATCAAAATAAAAATAAATAAACAAATAACTAAATAAATATTGACACACATGGTGTTTATAAAAGATGGCAGACTTCACATTGCTCAGTTCGTCAGACAGTAAACATGTGAACAGGGAACTAGGCCTCCCTTTAGACCATTAGCCATCAGGCAAATAGTTTTTGGAGGTAATTAAGATAATAATACTAATTAATTTATGTTATACTGACTCCCCTCACTATGGCATGTTCCACTAGGCCTGGACAATATCTAAAATTAATGAACATGATAGTATCGAGATGTTCAGAAACGTTGGGATGCTGTGTAAACTGTAAAAACAGAAACAAATTTTTTATATAAATATAAAGTGTTCAGTTTAAATTTGCCGTCAGCTACACATTAACATAGTTTGGGCAAGGAGCCACAAAGGACTAGTAAAGTTTTTAAATGCTAAAAAACACCTGGTGGAACATCTCACAACTGAACAGGTTCAGTGGTAACAGGCCAGTGACATGACTGGGTAAAGAGCCTTTCAGACAGGGAGAGTTTACCAGAAGTAGGGATGGGAGACTCACCTCTCAGCTCAGTTCTCTGCTTAGCTCTCCTTTTTTATTTTACTTCCTTTAAGTTTCATATGTGTTTCTGAGCTTGTCACATACAGATAAATCAATTTCATATGGTCAGTTACATAAAAATACAAACGGCACTTATAAAATGTGAACAGTCCTCCACACAGTACACAATACAATACACAGTGTCCACTCTATCAGCTCCACTGTCCATACAGGACACTCTGTAGGTGTACAGGTCCAGACTGTAGTCTATCTGTTTCTCTGTGTACTCTATTACCCTGTTCTTCAATGGTCAGGCCCCCCACAGGACCACCACAGAGCAGGTATGATGTGGGTGGTGGATCATTCTCAGCACTGCAGGGTCACTGACATGGTGGTGGTGTGGTAGTGTGTGTGGTGCTGGTGTGAGTGGATCAGACACAGCAGTGCTGCTGGAACTCAATACACCAGAAAACACAAGTGTGTTGTGTTGGTTTGAGTTTCTGAAATCACCAGCGTCCCAGCAGCGCTGCAGGTCGGTAAGCACCAGTACGTCTCTGCAGGGTGTTTGAGTGTGAGTAGATGCGAGTCCCGTCCCGAGAGGCTGGACGTTCTGTGTTACTGTGTTGTATTTAAGCAGTGAATACCTGCTGCCGGCACCTGCTGGCAGGCACTGTAACGGACTCAAACAGTGATTGAAAATGTTCCTCATTTTCATTCCAGCTGCTGCAAGTGAGACAGCAGGGCCACAGGACATCACCTCCTTCATGCCCAGGTGGACCACCTTTAAACGTGCTCCCGGATGGTCTGGCTGGGGAGGCTAAGCGTGCAGCCCAAAACAGTTAGGAACATGAAACACAGTCTAATTTCTTTTTTCCACTTTGGTAATAAAAATAAATAAGAGTTTACTTTTCTCTGGTGTCTTATTTTGAGTTTAAGTATGAATGTGATGTGACGAGTTCATGGTTGAATCCTGAAGTGGCCTCTGGGGTGAATTTACCGAAAGCGCTCAATCTTAGCCAATAATGAATCAGTTTAGGCAGGAGGGGAGAAAACAAGGGGTCGGTTCAGCGAGGGTTTCCCAAAACCACACTTAACTAACAAAGTCAAATACCTTCCTTATTGACTCCTCCCCCTTAAATGCTCAGCTGAACCTCAACTTAGTCAAACACCCAGCTTTTATTCACAATCACACCTGAAACACGCAGTAATTTATACAAGTGGTGGAATACTCAAACACTCACACACATGACTACATGAGTCATAAATAAACTAAAGTCTATATGACTGCCCTACTTAAACATTCAAACAGAAAGAAAAAGCCTTGGTCCATCAACCAATCACCAATCTCACCTCTCTGCATGAACAAGGAGGAACTCTGGAAAACACCACCTGACTACAGGAGAAATAGACATGTTGGAAGAGGTGGAAACAGGAAGTGGGACCAGACTTTCACAGGATGAGCTACAGAGCTCAGGAAAAACTTCATGACTGCTCAAGTCTGGCTAAAAAGAAGGGAAAGAGGGGGAGCTGAAGAGAGAGGTCCATACAATGCACCCCCTCAAAGGAGGAGGTCCTGGGCATCCTGGTGCCAAAAGTAACAGAGCGAACATCCAGATGGAGTAGATGTCTGCTTAAACGAGTTTCCATCCACTGCTTGTGGGTGCAGTGACGAACCTAGTGCACTGGTAAACGACAGGCTTCTGTCTGACAGAGAGCAGCTGGAACTGAAACATGAAGGACCCCAGCAGCGGAAGACCCCCCACCAGGAGAACACCGAGTCTTGGCAGACTAAAAGCACGTGTCAGAAGCCATGCGCAGTACCACTCAGGCCCAGGAGGGGGTGGTGTATAACTGAAAGCTGGGTAACCTAAATACAGGTATACAGGTATGCGGGTAACCCAACACAACAAAACAGTTCCATCAGGTCCAGTTCTGTCATGTTCTGCTCTCCATAAGACT
The DNA here is from genome assembly GCA_024036415.1 of Prochilodus magdalenae. Taxonomy (NCBI): domain Eukaryota; kingdom Metazoa; phylum Chordata; class Actinopteri; order Characiformes; family Prochilodontidae; genus Prochilodus; species Prochilodus magdalenae. Next base: position 39,219 of record JAMWET010007292.1, on the reverse strand, counting down.
CGTACAAGCAGGGGTGTCTGGAAACAGTGCCCCGTATCCACCAACCATTCCCATCAAATCTGAACCTGAGGTAGGTAAATGTCCCAGCATGCTCTCCATACTCTCCCAAGCTTCTGACGGGCTTTAATGGCCCAGCCAAACACAATCTCCAGGTTCAAACCATCTGCAGGGTATGAAACACGCTGAACTCCATTATCCATGAAATCTGAAGTTCCTGTTTAGGACTCCCGGCCACAATAAGGCTGTAACAGGTGAACATGACAGATCCTACCGTGAGAGATCCTGAACACAGCACAGGTGTATCCAGCACATTCCTACCACATCTTCATCCGTAACGGCCCGGGCTCGTCACAAAACCGAAAGCATAAACCTTCCTCAGCGCTGAGCAGCGGCGCCATTTTACAGAGGAGAGAGGAGCAGAGCGGAGCGGAGGTGTTACAGACAGGAATCTCCGGACAGATCATAAAGTTTATTGGAGTATTAAACCGGAAGTGCTGCAGTCTGAAGGAGAGCTGGAGGATTCCTGTGGAGGCAGAGCCGCTTCTGAGAGAGCAGTGAGTACAACCACACTGTGTAACTCGGTAACTCACTGAGAGCTGGAGGACTGATGATGGGCCGGGTTTAGTCCTGAAAGGACCACAGGATTTAGGGGGTTCTGGTTATCAGTCAGATCATGAGCACAGTCGTATTCTCTGTGTGGCAGTAATTTAGCTCATACCCAACATTCCTGTAGAACACCAGCTGTACCACAGCACATGGACAGACCTCGGTGCAGTCGATGAAAAATGGTTATCAGAACTGGCTAATTCCTCCCTCTACCAGTCACCACACTACCAAACTCAGGGGAATGTTCAGCTACAGAATGATTCCCCTGGTGCACCTGGACCAATACTCCCCATAGGACCTCCATTCATAATCACTGGAACAAAGGGAGTGACCAGTCCATGCTCAGCAGCAGGAGAGACAGATATCTGAGCTATCTGAGATGAAGAAGAGGTCTGAGGAGGATGAGAACGTTGCTCAGTGTTTATAAGACTCATATCATCGCTGTCCCAAAACAGACATGCAGATCCTCAGGCATTACGAGAACACAGCAGCTGCTGCTTACATTGTGTGGAAATCAAGAAGGGACTAATGGACGGGTTCCACTGACTTGCATAAGAGTCTCACCACTTTGGAGATCCTCATTTTTTTTTGGGCACAATGATATGGAAAACCTTCTGAAATAAAGGAGTATAAAAGGAAGATGTGAAGATTAAATAATACACTTCTAAAGTGTAATATTCACTGCCCAGTCCATACGCTGCATAAAACTGTGCAGCAAAAACCTGCAGTACTTTGGCTCTGCCCATTCACACTGAAGTCCTACAGGGCAGTAGGACTGGGCAGTAGGGCTGGGCAGTAGGGCTGGGCAGTAGGGCTGGGCCGTAGGCCTGGCAGTAGGGCTGAGCAGTAGGGCTGGGCAGTAGGGCTGGGCAGTAGGGCTGGGCCGTAGGCCTGGCAGTAGGGCTGAGCAGTAGGGCTGGGCAGTAGGGCTGGGCAGTAGGGCTGGGCCGTAGGCCTGGCAGTAGGGCTGAGCAGTAGGGCTGGGCAGTAGGGCTGGGCCGTAGGCCTGGCAGTAGGGCTGAGCAGTAGGGCTGGGCAGTAGGGCTGGCAGTAGGGCTGGGCCGTAGGCCTGGCAGTAGGGCTGAGCAGTAGGGCTGAGCAGTAGGGCTGGGCCGTAGGCCTGGCAGTAGGGCTGAGCAGTAGGGCTGAGCAGTAGGGCTGGGCAGTAGGGCTGAGCAGTAGGGCTGAGCAGTAGGGCTGAGCAGTAGGGCTGGGCAGTAGGGCTGAGCAGTAGGGCTTGGCAGTAGGGCTGAGCAGTAGGGCTTGGCAGTAGGGCTGAGCAGTAGGGCTGGGCAGTAGGGCTGGCAGTAGGGCTGGGCCGTAGGCCTGGCAGTAGGGCTGAGCAGTAGGGCTGGGCAGTAGGGCCGGACCTGAACATTTGACTATTTGGATATTCGTCCGTTGTTAGAAGCGCAGCCTCTCCAGCGCTAACAGCTAAAGACATAGCCTTTCAAACACAGCCCACCACAGACATTTCTTCTCTGTAAAAAACTGGACTACAAATAATTTAGGACAGCATCCCAGGGTGGCTGTAAACAGTGCCCCACTATACCAGACTCTTACAAGGCCCGTGATGTATGTCCCTCAGGATGGCCAATCCGAATACAGCTCTATTCCCTATGTCAGGCACAAAAAAAGAAAACCTGCGATTGAAAGATGTTTATTTAAGAACTAAATTCTGAGCATAAAATTTTGGTATGAAAAACCCCACAAATGGTGGGTCTCAAGAAAAAAAGGAACTCTAGGAATATGTAGGATGTGGGTGGTTTAAAATCAGCGCATCACACTTTTAGATTCCACTGTGATGGAAAACGTAGTAGTCTCAGTGCTCTCTAAACTACCCAATGCAGACATTCCCTCTCTTTAAGAGAACTTATCTACTAACAGTGTGGCATAGCATGTATTCCCAGAGTGGCTGCAAACACCTACGGTTACAGGACCATGTTGTAACCCGGCCAAGACAGCCAATCAGAACACAGTTGGTTTATCTTATTTTAGCATTAAAGGCACAATAACAAAAACTGAGATGGAGTAATTGGAAAATGTTAATTATAAATACATTGAGTAATTTTGATATACAGAACCATACAAATATGGACCTCAAAAAATACAGTGCAGGAGAAATGTGGGATACGGACCCTTTAAAGCCAGCGCACCACACCTGAAGTAAAGGTTCCACTGTGATGGAAAATAATAATAATTTAGTATCATAAAAAATTTAGTTTGGCAGCAGTATTCACTTAGTAGTTCCCACAACTGAAAGTCTGGTGTCCAAATCTTTCTGATGGCAGCACCATGTTAACTCTACTCTGCAGTTTAGCCACTAGGTTTCCATGCGTGGTTCAGAGTGTACTGCACATGCTCAGATCTGCTATTGAGACATCCAGTGGCACCTGGGAGGCACGCTCATTTAAACTGATCATGGCCATATTAACCAAACTGGCACAGAGTGCATCACGACAGGGCTGTCTGTCTGATTATCTAATGAGGGAATCACTCACCTCTCCGTTCTCAGGCACCAATTCAGCAGAATCGCCAGACTACCAACTGAACTAGTGAGCGAGTGAAACAGCTGACTGTGTTGGCCAAGAAGCCGACCGTGATTACTCAGGGCTTGATGTGAATCCTTAAGCTCAGCCATCAGAACCTCAGCCATCAGAAGCTCAGCCATCAGAAGCTCAGCCATCAGAACCTCAGCAGTATTCTGAAAGGATTAACAAACTTAGTTTGATGAAACTAAGCGCTGAGCTAAAAGCAGAGCAAGGAAGTAGATTGGATGAGGCATTTTGATTGTTTATAGACGATGTATATAAACACACGTCTAGAAAGTCCTAGATTAATAACTGATATTTTGCTGTAACTGTTCTAGTTATAGAAAAATACTCAGCGTAGTCCCAGAATACGTCTCTGAGCTGTGTTTGGGAAGGGAAGCTTTGGGCAGAGCATTTTACCAAGGTACATATCATTAAACATTAATCTGCTTAGCTCCAAATTAATAATTGTAGTAACATTAATTATTATATTCTGATATTTCAGCTACACATAAATGATCCATTATGGACCTTATACGGTGCATATAAATAAAATAATACTAAAAAAACCACAGTCATACACAGTCATGAATATAAATGTATATTTCTCCCACATTATACCCCTCAGTCTGGGTAATTATACCCCTCAGTCTGGGTAATTATACCCCTCAGTCTGGGTAATTATACCCCTCAGTCTGGGTAATTATACCCCTCAGTCCGGGTAATTATACCCCTCAGTCTGGGTAATTATACCCCTCAGTCTGGGTAATTATACCCCTCAGTCTGGGTAATTATACCCCTCAGTCTGGGTAATTATACCCCTCACTCTGGGTAATTATACCCCTCAGTCTGGGTAATTATACCCCTCAGTCTGGGTAATTATACCCCTCAGTCTGGGTAATTATACCCCTCAGTCTGGGTAATTATACCCCTCAGTCCGGGTAATTATACCCCTCAGTCCGGGTAATTATACCCCTCAGTCTGGGCAATTATACCCCTCAGTCCGGGTAATTATACCCCTCAGTCTGGGTAATTATACCCTCAGTCTGGGTAATTATACCCCTCACTCTGGGTAATTAACAGATCCTGTAGTGATGCGTTTGTGTTAATCAGTAAAGCAGTGTTGTTATTAATCTGAAAGTCTTATTTGTTGATTATTTGTATTTATTATTATTATGACACATGAAGCAGATATAAAAAGGGATATCTGATTTGTGAACTATATTATTGTAACCCGTGGTAACAGTAAACAGTAAACAGCTGAGCTGATAAACACTCTGGACTGTCTGACTCTGACAGACTGAACACACGCAGCTGTAATAGAGTTCCATATGAACCTGTTCACTCTGGGTGTATCAGACTGCTGGGGGAGTGGGGAGTTTTCCCATCAGCCAGTGCGTGTCTCTTGAGGCTGTATGTTTTGATTATAAAGCTGCAGGATGTTCCACATGTGGGTATGTATCAACTGCGGTTCCCTTAAACAACATTCTGTACTGGAGTGTGGGGAATATAACAGTACTGCTTAGGGACGCAGTGGAAAGGAAGGCAGCTAGTGCCCTAATTTCGTAGTGCACTATGTAGGGAGCAGGGAGCTGTTTGAGATCGAGCGTTTACTCCTCTGTCTGTTCAGTTTGGTGAAGCGTGTATTGACTGGCCAAGGCCCGCATTAGCCCCGCTTATCTGCACCAGCTATCTTCATTAGCAGTGCTGCCTGAGCGGGTTTGGACTCTCAGGTTACAGCTCGCACTGCACATACAGTGGTGTGAAAAAGTGTTTGCCCCCTTCTTTTTTTTTGCATTTTTGTCTCTCAAATGTTTCAGATCAAAATCATTAGTCAAAGACAACACAAGTAAACACAACATGCAGTTTTTAAATCAGGATTTTTATTATTAAGGGAGAAAAAAATCCAAACCTGCATGGCCCCTGCATGGCTGCATGTTTTCCCCCTAAACCTAATAACTGGTTGGGCCACCCCTAGCAGCAACAACTGCAATCAAGCGTTAGCAGTAACTTGCAGTGAGACTTTCACAGCGCTGTGGAGGAATTATGGCCCACCCATCTTTGCAGAATTGTTTCTTTTTAAGGTCATACCACAGCATCTCAATAGGATTCATGTCCGGACTTTGACTAGGCCACTACAAAGTGCAAAAGTCACTTTGTTTTTCTTCAGCCAGTCAGTGGTGGACCTGCTGGTGTGTTTTGGATCATTGTCCTGCTGCAGAGCCCAAGTTTGTTTCAGCCTGAGGTCATGAACAGGTGGCCACACATTCTCCTTCAGGATCTTTTGGTAGACAGCGGAATTCATGGTTCCATTTATCACAGCGAGACTTCCAGGTCCTGAAGCAGGAAACAGCCCCAGACCATCACACTACCACCACCATACTTCACTGTAGGTCTGGTGTTCTCTTTCTGAATTGCGGTGTTACTTTTACGCCAGAGGTAATGGGACACACACCTTCCAAAAGTTCAACTTTTGTCTTATCAGTCCAAAGAATATTTTCCCAGAATTCTTGGGCATCATCACAATGTTTCTGGTTCAAATTGAAACGAGCCTTATGTTCTTTTTGCTCAGCAGTGGATTTGGTCTTGGCACTCTGCCATGTAGTCCATTTTTGCCCAGACTCTTTCTTAAGGTGGAGTCGTGAACGCTGACCTTAACTGAGGCAGGTGAGGCCTGCGGTTCTTTGGATGTTGTTGTGGGATCTGTTGTGACCTCTTGAATGAGTCGTCGCTGTGCTTTTGGGGTCATTTTGGTCGGCTGGCCACTCCTGGGAAGGTTCACCACTGTTCCACGTTTTCACCATTTGTGGATAATGGCTCTCCCTGTGGTTCGCTGGGGTCCCAAATCTCTAGAAATGTCTTTATAACCTTTTCCAGGCTGATAGATTTCAATTACTCTCTTTCTCATTCGTTCCTGAATTTCTCTGGATCATGGCAGGGTGTCTATCTTTTGAGTATCTGTTGATCTACTTCTCTTTGTCAGGCAGGTCCTATTTAAGTGATGTCTTGATTGAGAACAGGTGTGGCAGTAATCAGGCCTGGGTGTGGCTAGAGAAATTGAACTCAGTGATAAACCAAAGTTAAGTTATGTTTGAACTGGGGGCGTCAAACACTTTTTCACACAGGGCCATGCAGGTTTGGATTTTTTTCTCCCTTAATAATAAAAACCTTCATTTAAAAACTGCATGTTGTGTTCACTTGTGTTGTCTTTGACTAATATTTAAATTTTTTTATGATCTGAAACATTCAAGAGACAACCATGCAAATAAAAAGAATTTATGAAGGGGGCGAATACTTTTTCACACCACTGTATGTGAGTTTCAGGAATCTGGTTTGATGTTGGTCGTCTTCTTTGTTATCATGCAGGCCACCGATTCAGGTAGACCTGTCATATATATCAGCGTGTTGTAGCTGATAGTTCAGTACGGGTTCAGAACTCATGCCTGTGTTCTGGTTTGTTCAGAAATGTTCAGGTAAGCTAAGTTTAGGCATTAGTTCAGTAGGAAGTGCTGTACTGGGTTCTGTTGCCCAGACTCTTATTCTGTATGACAGGGTTAAGTGGCTAACAGGAACAGCAACAAGGTAATTTACCAGGTAACCAGGCTTCAAGTGAGAAGGGATCCAGGTCCTGTCTGATATGTGGGCGTCGCCCACTTTACCCCTACCTGGTCCTGGGAACTGGCTGGACAGACCCGTAACAAACTCTCTGTTCCTGAAACCGGCTCATCGTGAAATGCTTATCTAACTCAAAGTCGTCTCCACGAACGAACAAAGCTGACATCACCAAAACGGAAGCTCGGTGAGATATCCCGAATTCCAGTTGGAGTGACGTTCACTCGGGTTTCCAGTTGTCAGTGTAAAGGGGGAATGTGTCCCCCTCACGAAAACCATGTGATGCGTCTCCAGTAGTATGTGAAGATGGTGATTTCATGTGTCCTCTCAGACCAAAGGCAGCAGTGTGGAGGTTCTAGTAACCATGGTAGTCTAGTAGTCATGGACTAGAACCTTAACGTCTCTGAGTTTGACCTTAAAGCAGTCGGTTCCACATAGTGGCGGTTCTCTAGACAGCGCAGGTGCAGTTTCAGTCTTCACAGTGCAGCTACCTGAGAGTGCAGGCTCTAACTCGAACTGTCACGGCTGGCTCAGCATCCTGTATACCTGTATAACCTGAACACACAGTGAATAAGTGGGACAGGACGTTTTAATGTGAAGTTAAAATACGGAACCGTGTGGAACACAGCAGAGCCTGTAGGGGGTCCCATGACCACCGAAATAAAGGAACAAAATCCCACCCCATGCCCCACACAGGTAAGCAGTGCACCTGATGAGGCCTAAGGACACCTACCACAGCTTTACCCTTAATGGCCCAGGCTCATCACATACCCCCCTTTAAAATAACCTGAACATTACTGGTGTTCAGTACGTCTGTGTGATGTCCTGTCCTGCTGCTTGAACACACACCCACACCCACAGGGTGAATTTGGGGTGTGTTGACCGACTGGTCGCTCTAAGTACACAGCCAGGACAGCTGCAGGTGATTGGAGGTGCAGGTGAGGGAAAAGGGCGGGAAAGCGTTTGAGGAATAAGTGGACAGACTCATAGCGTATGAGTAAACCAGGAGCGACGGAGACGGACGCCTGACCTGGGTGTGTACTCAGTAATTATACCGTATTTAGATACTACAGAAATTCATGTTCATCCAGCCCACCAGTCTTAGGGTTAAACTGAGTAACCCGAAACTCAGTTAGCAGCTAATGCTAGCCCAGACTAAGCTTGTTAGTGTTAGCCTAGCTGTGCTAGCACAATGTATTGGACGAGTTAACGTGTATTTCTGAAGCTACAGCTGGGTGCTCTGGATGAAGGGGGACTGTTTGGAGCCCAGACAGTCTGGTAAGCAGTGTCTATTGGCTGTGGCAGGATAAATTGAAGGTAACTTTCCGTTAGCGGCTAATGCTACCGCTGATTCAACTTGTCAGTTTTAGTCTGGCCTGCCCGCTGTACTGAACCGTCCGACCCAGCTTGTGTACCAACCGGTCTGGGTAGGTTGCTTAGCCTCTGAGAACCTCTCTCCTACAGCGAGCCGCAGCTTCAGCTTTCCCTTCAGAAGTTTTGGAGCGGATTTGGAGAGTGTGTGTGTCTCAGGGGCTGTGCCCACTGGCATGTGTGACGGTGTTGGTTGTGTGTGTGTGTGCGTGTGCGTGTGTGTGTGCGCGTGTGTGTGTGTATGTGTGTGTGTGCGTGCGTGTGTGTGTGTGCGTGCGTGTGTGTGTATGTGTGTGTGTGTGTGTGTGTGTGTGTGTGTGTGTGTGTGTGTGTGTGTGTGTGTGTTTGTGTGTGTGCGTGTGTGTTTGTGTGTGCGTGTGTGTGTTTGTGTGTGTGTGTGTGTGTGTGTGTGTGTGTGAGTGTGTGAGTGTGTGTGCGTGTGTTTGTGTGTGTGTGTGTGTGTGTGTGCGTGCGTGTGTTTGTGTTTGTGTGTGTGTGTGTGTGTGTGTGTGTGTGTGTGTGTGTGTGAAGTGTGTGTGTGTTCACCTCTCAGATGCTACACCTGAGAACCCAGGGATCACTGTCACAGTGTTATTTCACTGGTCCTCTGGGGTCTGTCGTGTGAGGCATTATGGGATGGTTTCCTGGGCATGTCGGGTTTCTGAATACAAGCTGTGCATTTGTGACAGCACACCCCACTGACACAGCCACCGCACAGCTCTTCATGTCTACAAGAGTTTTTTTTTTTATTGTCATATGCCCAGCATAACAAGCAGTTACATCGTACAATGAAATCCTTACTCTGCAGTTCCTCCCATTCCCGACAGTCTTAAAAAATAAATATCAATATAAAAGGAGACAGAAAATTAGAAGTATAATATGTATATGTACACTAAGTAAAGGAAACACTAAGTAAAGGAAGGGAGAGTACAGTACTGTATGGATGTAAGTAAGGTGCGTATGCCTGTGTAAAGTGCGCTGTGCAGGTACAGGAGTAAACAGTATGGTATAAAAGTGTAAAAGTAGTAAAGTACGGTATGATGATCGATGATTCCTAATGAATTTACAGCTGTAGGTTTTCATTTTCATCACTGAGTAAACAATCAATGGAGCATATATTAAATTTCAGAAGGACAGAAACGGTGATTCAATTCGATTCGATTCTTTATCCAATTAATCTATTTATTATTAAACAGGCTCTGGATGAAATAATAATTTAAATAATAATAATAAACTCCAGGGAAGGCTGTCTCATGATCATCAGTAGAAGGAATTATAGTACAGGTATTTATACAGAACGTCGTTAAACTGCTACACTCCGCTGTGTGGTGTGGAAAACAGTGAGAGTAAAGATCCTCTTTCAGTTTCTTAAAGAGTGTTTTGATTGGTCAAGGTCCGCATTAGCCCCGCCCACCTCAAGGCCAGCGCTGCACGAGCGGCTCTTCAGTTTAAACGGGTGATGTCACTAACCGAAAGTGAAACTAGAAAGGTTCCTCAGCGAGGAGCAGCGGTGCCATTTTGTGGAGGAGCGAGAGGAGCAGACCGGAGCGGAGGTGTTACAGACAGTAATCTCCGGACAGATCATAAAGTTTATTATTATAACAGTTTATAACACAGTAGTAAACGGAAAACCGGAAGTGCTGCAGTCTGAAGGAGAGCTGGAGGATTCCTGTGGAGGCAGAGCCGCTTCTGAGAGAGCAGTGAGTACCTACACTGTGTAACTCACTGAGAGCTGGAGGACTGATAACGGACCGGGTTTAGTCCTGGGTGTGTTTAATACCGGACCGGGTTTGGTCCTGGGTGTGTTTAATACCGGACCGGGTTTGGTCCTGGGTGTGTTTAATACCGGACCGGGTTTAGTTTATTAACGCGCTGTGAGGTTTAGGTTCAGGGTGAGGGAGAGAACCGGGCTGCTCTTATAACGGACATATAACGGAACAGTCGACTCTCTGGGTGTGGCCACACACTATACACCCACCCGTATTCAGGCAGAACCCGAATCCTGCGCTGTGATTGGCTAGTGTTCTAACGCAGTCCTGTTTCTTGCGATGTGATTGGCTATCGTGCTAGAAGAGTTCTGTTTCCTGAGCTGAGAGGCCTCCATCTTTAGTTACATACGCCACACAAAGGAACTATCCTGACAGACTATTAAAGACAGATTATTAAAGACAGATTATTAAAGACAGATTATTAAAGACAGATTATAAAAAACAGATTATTAAAACCAGATTATTAATCCCAGGTGTGGGCTGTGTGATTGTATAGATAGACCCGTGTGTACAGACAGAGCCTGTGATTTATAAAGCTGCTCAAACAAACTCAGTCTGACACGCTGTGGTCCTCACACTGCCTCCGTTACATGCTCCAGGCTATACGCACACAGCCCCTAAACTTTTAACCCCAACACGGTACTTCCTCTCCACACACAGTCTCCACACACCGCTCTGTCTGTGGATGGTTCCAGTACACTCAGATCAGCACCCTGTACTGCTGAGTCCTGGGTCCTGTTCTACATGTGGGGCACTGCGTAGGAATTAAACTGTCTCCTGGATCCAGTCCGTGTATCCCCGCAGTGCACATAGCCTTGAGGTCCAGCCACATGTGCATACACCCAGACGGGACCGGTACTGCACTGTCGGGGGTTTGAGTTTGGAAACAGGTTTGGTATGTGTGATTATTAGGTGAGACATAAATGGCCGTTTCCAGGGCGAGTGTACTGAGTGTACAGCAGCCAAACTCTAATCCACAATAGGCTGGAGGAGTCGGGATGTAGCTTCTCGCTCCGACTTTATTCACCTTCCTGCTATTCAATTCCTGGTCTCTGCTTCCTCTAATTTCTTAAAGAAACATATACAGCCCCTCCAGTAGGTGGCGCCCCCTTTCTGCCCAGATAAACATCCTCCCTTTGCCTGGAAGGCAGAACAGCCAGACATGCCTATACTCACAGAACCTGTAAACCACTGGGCCTAAATGTTTTCTAGCTAATCTAGCTAGCTAGTTAATCTAGCTGACGTTAGCAACCAGGACTGACCTATACACTGCTTCACTAAGCTCACTCATACAGCTCACTCTCTGGCTCGCTCCATGGTGTTGTTCCGGTTCGTAAGCCAACTCTGCTGTAAGGTCTCGGGTTCCTGCAGATCCACCTCCAGCCACTCTGAGGAGACAAAGGGCAACCAATGAGCAATCAAGCGGCAACCGCTAACACCTGCAGCTCACGCTACTTAAGCATGAGAGTGCCGGCCCTTGGTTTCTCGGCCTGGGGGAGCACACTCACGCCGCTGAAGTACCGAGAAAATAAAACTATTTTGGAGTGGGGCGTTAGGAGAGATTCAGTGTGAGCCTCCTCGTCGTTTGAGGAAGGAGTTTTGCTCCGTTGAACACCAGTGTTTCCTCCTGGCAGTCTTTATTGCCCGTTTTTCCCTCTGCTCTCTGTACAGTGAGAGTCCACTCTGCCGGGGAACTGGTAGCTCTCCTGGTAGCTCTCCTGGTACCGTGCTGGTCTGTGATAAGTAAATAAGGGTAATCCATAAAGGGTTAGACTGGCTTTCTCAGTGGGTGCTAGCATTAGCTAGGGTAGCAAGCTGGTCACCATTAGAGTCCATTGGAGCCCAGGGGGACCAAACTGTTTCTTCATCGGTGTAAGAACTGTAACTCACCTTATCTATCGCGGACACCTCCTCTTCCCTGTCTGATCACCAGGGTTTAGGTCTGTTCATGATGTACATGATATTTACTGTATGGGTAAGAGCAGGTAGAAGGGCGTCCTGCACCTGTCCTGAACTTCTGGACTAAGGCTAGGCTACGTAAGGCTACGTAAGGCTACGTACACTGTGTCTGTGTAGTGTGTAGGCTGTTGTACATCCTCAGAAATGAATGCTACATGTATGTGAGGTGTTGCACACACTAAAACACTAGGGGGCAGAGACGCCACTCAGTGGCATCAAAACACCAGAACGTTTTGGGGGGAAGCCTGTGAAATCTAGTCTGCACTTTCCCCCATCTGTATGTGTTCCTGCCGCTGCACAGTGGCACTGCCTGTCAGAACAGCTGGCGAGAGAGGGTTGTTTTAGTCGATATGGGAGCAAATCCGGGACTGTTATGGCCGTGCACGGTGGAAAAATACTGGACAAACCAAATGGTCTGCCCCCTAGAGGAAATCTCCAGTAACACGCGTAGCACATAGACATATATGTGGACAGAGATGCCTTTGTCTTTAAATGTAAGTGAAAATGAGAGGATCTAAGGAACTCTTCCTTACACCTGTGCAGTGTATTGTTTCAGTAGAGTTCCTGGCCAGGGCTCTAGACTAACTTTTTGAACTGGTTGCACTGGTGCGTTTTTTCTTAGGTGCACCAGCACCAAAGTTAGGTGCACCCAAATTTTCAACTGCATCACATTCAGAACAGCAGTTTTACATGTTCACTTTTTCTTTTTTTAAATCGCAATCCATATAGGCAATATTGACTTGTAAATGATTAACTAACAATGTGGTCAGCATAAAGTTCTTTATTTGAAGCACAATTCTACAAGAAAGGTAACACTTGGGCAGTGCATTTGTCGGGCCTGTAATGTGTTTGATAGATGCGTTGTGCTTTTTCAGCGCTTCAGTTCTAAATGTATTAGAACCAGTCACAAACGCACTACTGCCGGCCATGGTCTTCCCACACTCCTCACAGTCAGTGCAGGCTGTGACTCGGAGTCGATCGTATGTGGCTAGTTATCTGATGCCGTCTCCGGACCAGGGCTTGACATAACCAACGCTCTGACACGGAGCCATCAGCCTCCCAGGTTAACAATATTCGAACAGACCAGGCCTGAACTTAACATTCTTAACCAAAATGTTGTAAATCATTCTCTCGCCATCCGCAGCTACACCCGCTCTGTTTATCTGACGAGACTAGGCTACTCACCGCTCTGTCTGACCGCAGCACACGCACTTTCGAACGTACACACGTACAGGAATATCAGGACCACGGCCAATCGGGGGGGGGTCCTGCCCTTCACTATCTTTGATTGGTTTAGACCACGAAATGGGCTCTGTTTTTAACTACTGGGAGACTTTCAGAGTTGCGAAGACTTTTCCTTTTTCCCATCGAACGATTTTTTTTTTCGTACAATTTGGTCGCACTCTAGAGCCCTGCTGGCTGTAGCAGTGTTAAGGGACACCAGGTTGGGTTGGAATGAGGAGGATGTTTTTATATCTTCCTGTTTGTCATTTAGATGTTTGTTACCTTTTCAGTCCTGTAAACGGGAGTAAGGAGGTAGTCTGTGTGATAATGTAATATTACAGGTCACACTAACAGTCACCAGCCCACACTGTCAGTGTTTTTAATCAGTCCACGTTTAAATACTGAACTCAGAGTTTAAACAGTCTCCCAAAGCTCTTAGTTTGAGCCTCTCGTCCACACAAACAAACACATCCAAGCTAGTCTGAGTGGATTAGCATACCAGGAGCCCTGATACCGTAGTATTTAAGCACTGACCAGCAGACTGCAGCTCATCTTCACCCAGCGCTGCTTATTCTGAGCTGCTGAACTAAAACACAGTCACCTGAAAAGGTGATGAAAAGCTGAAGTGCATTTACACATCAGGAATGTTGAGAAAGCTTGTTTATTCAGTTATAATGAGTCATTCAGTTTTACTCATACTACTACTATTATATTATATTATATTATATTATATTATATTATATTATATTATACAGATATGCTGAAGTATAACCGCCTTAAATTTCCTGCAGCCTTAGTCAGCCCACCTTAAATTCCCCGCTACCTAGATTCAGTCCTACTACCTTAAATTCCCTGTCACCTTAAATTCCCCTCCACCTCACCAGTTCCAATTTAAATCCATTGTTTCAGCTGTTGGTGCATTAGTTTTGTGGTTCTACGTCTGAAACTGTAGGCGGAGAAGAGGTTTAAATTTTGAGCGCAGAATAAAAAAGAAGAGTAAGAACTCTTAACAACTTAATAAAAACATGATCTACAGCAGAACGATGGCGATTAGTAAAACGAAACTGAAACTGGTCATAACTGGATTCTTGCAACACCCTGGTCATGTGATGCCCACCACAAGGTGGAGCTCAGTCGCTGTGAAAGGGGATTCCCCGGTAACCATGCCTGGCCTTACTGCTTCATGTGTAGCTCTGTGTTAGTTGCTAAAGGAGACAAGCGCTAGCTGAGACCTGTTAGACTGAAAGACTGACTGCACCATCACTGCTGTCTGTTCTCCATGTGTCCTATAAGCACTGATGGTGACGTTCTGTACTCCCCTTATAGAGGGAGGAGCTTGTTACTGATCCAGACCTGAGAACTGAACCTGTGTTCAAGGTGTTCTCACTGAACTGATGGTTAGGACTGAGAGCTCCTCCAGCAGCCAGAGTTTAGAGAGCAGGTGTTGTACCGTGCCCGTTATCTCTCCCTGATTAAAATATCCACCATGAGTCTACACGTTTAATTTAAACACCGGCGGCACGTCTCTGATTTCAGTCTCCGGTGCAGACAGCTTTGTTCTTCTGCTGACCAACAGCACCTTGGTGCCATCTAGTGGACTGAAGATGTGTTTGATCTGTTTTAGTACTAAAGAGATTAATCTCTACCTGCAGTTTATATAGACTCATTAAATAATGTACTGATCCAGTACTGCCAGGTGTAGCACCACAGTAGTATGGTGTATTACCTTCCTCCACCCGTAATAATGCAGTATGTCATTTGTTCCCAACAGGTCCTTATTCTTGATGTTGTCAGTAATGGCAGCCCATAAACATGTTGCCATGGTAACACTGTATTTTATTCCCTTAAAGAATCCTTATTTGAAAGGTCGGTGTGGTTCTTCTACGACATCACACTTTATTTTAAAATTATCTGAAGAGCTATTAAAGATCAGGTGTCTATTCTCCACCATGTGTTATTACATAGTTATACCATAGCTACTCTCACTGCTGCAGCGGTAGGAGCTCATGTCCCCGTATACACAGAAGTCACATGTCTCTGTGTCCTACAGAGTCAGAGGTGCAGCCTCATCCACATCAGCAGCAGCAGAGTCACAGACTGTTACAGAGGAGCATCAGGCTCCACAGGCTTCAGAGACGGCTGTTACAGAGTCGAGGGAGCTGAGTGAGGGAGCCCTCAGGTATATATCCTGACCTTCCAGACACGAACAAGCATAAGCAAGCCTGTATAAATGAATCTGAGGTTGAACTGAAGTGAGTAAAGTCATTAAGCGCTCCTGCCCGTGTGAGACAGTGTGTTAGGTTTAGCGGTAGTTCAGTTTGGTGTGTGTGAAGAGCTGTGCTCAGAGAATTCTGATCTTGTTTGTTTCAGGAATGAAGAGTGTTGGGGTGCTGATTCTGTTCCTCCATGGAGCTCTTTCAGGTACAGTAACTCTGTTACAGACATTAACACCTGAACATTCTACAGTACTGCACATATTAGAGAACTACCAAACACTTCTGAAACCAAACACCTCTAACTAAACAGCTGAAATTATCTGTGGTGTGTGGGAGTAGATTATCTGTGGTGTGTGTGTGAGTAGATTATCTGTGGTGTGTGTGTGAGTAGATTATCTGTGGTGTGTGTGTGTAGATTATCTGTGGTGTGTGTGTGTAGATTATCTGTGGTTTGTGTGAGTGAGTAGATTATCTGTGGTGTGTGTGAGTAGATTATCTGTGGTGTGTGAGTAGATTATCTGTGGTGTGTGTGTGTGAGTAGATTATCTGTGGTGTGTGTGAGTAGATTATCTGTGGTGTGTGTGTGAGTAGATTATCTGTGGTGTGTGTGTGAGTAGATTATCTGTGGTGTGTGTGTGTGAGTAGATTATCTGTGGTGTGTGTGAGTAGATTATCTGTGGTGTGTGTGTGAGTAGATTATCTGTGGTGTGTGTGAGAGTAGATTATCTGTGGTGTGTGTGAGTAGATTATCTGTGGTGTGTGTGAGAGTAGATTATCTGTGGTGTGTGTGTGAGTAGATTATCTGTGGTGTGTGTGGGAGTAGATTATCTGTGGTGTGTGTGTGGGAGTAGATTATCTGTGGTGTGTGTGAGAGTAGATTATCTGTGGTGTGTGTGAGTAGATTATCTGTGGTGTGTGTGAGAGTAGATTATCTGTGGTGTGTGTGAGTAGATTATCTGTGGTGTGTGTGTGAGTAGATTATCTGTGGTGTGTGTGAGAGTAGATTATCTGTGGTGTGTGTGAGTAGATTATCTGTGGTGTGTGTGTGAGTAGATTACCTGTGGTGTGTGTGTGTGTGAGTAGATTATCTGTGGTGTGTGTGAGAGTAGATTATCTGTGGTGTGTGGGAGTAGATTATCTGTGGTGTGTGTGTGAGTAGATTATCTGTGGTGTGTGTGAGAGTAGATTATCTGTGGTGTGTGTGAGTAGATTATCTGTGGTGTGTGTGTGAGTAGATTATCTGTGGTGTGTGTGAGTAGATTATCTGTGGTGTGTGTGGGAGTAGATTATCTGTGGTGTGTGTGAGTAGATTATCTGTGGTGTGTGTGTGAGTAGATTATCTGTGGTGTGTGTGTAAGTAGATTATCTGTGGTGTGTGTGAGTAGATTATCTTTGGTGTGTTTGTGTTTGTGTGAGTAGATCATCTGTGGTGTGTGTGGGAGTAGATTATCTGTGGTGTGTGTGTGAGTAGATTATCTGTGGTGTGTGTGTGAGTAGATTATCTGTGGTGTGTGTGTGTGTGTAGATTATCTGTGGTGTGTGTGAGTAGATTATCTGTGGTGTGTGTGTGAGTAGATTATCTGTGGTGTGTGTGAGAGTAGATTATCTGTGGTGTGTGTGTGAGTAGATTATCTGTGGTGTGTGTGTGTGTAGATTATCTGTGGTGTGTGTGTGTGAGTAGATTATCTGTGGTGTGTGTGAGTAGATTATCTGTGGTGTGTGTGTGAGTAGATTATCTGTGGTGTGTGTGTGAGTAGATTATCTGTGGTGTGTGTGTGAGTAGATTATCTGTGGTGTGTGTGAGTAGATTATCTGTGGTGTGTGTGTGAGTAGATTATCTGTGGTGTGGGTGTGAGTAGATTATCTGTGGTGTGTGTGTGAGTAGATTATCTGTGGTGTGGGTGTGAGTAGATTATCTGTGGTGTGTGTGTGTGTAGATTATCTGTGGTGTGGGTGTGAGTAGATTATCTGTGGTGTGTGTGTGAGTAGATTATCTGTGGTGTGGGTGTGAGTAGATTATCTGTGGTGTGTGTGTGAGTAGATTATCTGTGGTGTGGGTGTGAGTAGATTATCTGTGGTGTGTGTGTGAGTAGATTATCTGTGGGTTATTTGTTGTTCTGTTTCTCCTCTGTAGGGAAGTTTGACGTGGTGGGTCCAGCTAATCCTGTTGTAGCTACAGCTGGCTCTGATACCATATTGCCATGCTCCATACAGCGTGAGGATCAGACCCCCTTGGGTGCTGTGGATTTGAACATTACATGGAGCAGACCAGACCTGGGAGATGCACTAGTGCATTTCTACGCAGACCAGCGAGATATTAACACCCGTCAGATTGTTATGTATACAGGTAGAACATCTATGTTTAAAGACGAGCTCCAAAACGGCAACACCTCACTGAGACTCACCAAAGTTCGTGTTTTTGATGAAGGACAATACAAATGTGTTGTTGAGTCTGTATACTGGAATGATGATGTCGTTTTTGATCTAAAAGTTGAAGGTAAAGTTATTATATTTATATTGTAATTTAATTCATTTTTAATATTTTATTAAATCCACGAGACTATAAGTCATGCAGCTCTGATTGTTTGTACACCTGACTTCCACAGTTATTGGAACACGTCCAGTGATCACTGTGGAGAAGTATGATGAGAGCTCGGACACGTTCACTTTACTGTGTGAGTCTGGAGGCTGGAGGCCTGAGCCTGACCTTCAGTGGCTGGACAGTGAAGGAAAGATTCTGATGACAGGAGTTACAGAGTCAGACAGGGATGCTGAGCTCTTCAGTGTGAAACGCCAGGTCACTGTAAGTTACCGTGACACTGACACAGCATACTGCAAAGTGACACTGGGACAACACACGATGGAGAAACCGATAACACCTAGTATACTTCGTGGTAAGTTATTTCAGTCTATTCTACTCATATAAAAACAGCAGCACAAGCATCATAAGGGATGTGATCAGGAACATCATCGAGACCCTCGATGCAGAAACAGGAATAGTGAGGACTCGCTGTGTTTGTGCTGTAAGGGATAACAAACCTGTTTTACATGGCAGGTAATGGTGAATATTACCTGGACTTTAACAACGCCTCTTTACACCTGAGACACAAAATCTCAAACCCTCCCAGAAGCAACATAACTAAGGATGCCGAGGTTGGGGTCATATCCTATGGCATCTCCTCTGTCCACATCAGTCAGTCCAGTAATATCTACCTGTACAGATCTGTGATGGATTTATGATTTGGTTTTCTGCTGTATTGTATTGCAAGACATTACCAGTCAGGTAGGAGTGACAGATCTTCAAGGTCGTATCAGTGGGGGTACGAACTTGGGGCCGTTTAAGCTCTGAAAGCAAAACCTTTGACTTTATTTCAGCAAATAAAAAAAAAATCCTAAATTTTTTAGGATAAGCTTTCACTGAACGGAGTTTTATACTCAGCCGACAGTCAAAACAAACTCACAGACAGAACACAATCACCCACCATTTACCTGGCGTTGTCTTTCAGATCTCTCTGTATGTTCACACTGGTAACAGCAACTTTATCAAATTTCCAATCTGCTAAAAACAGATCCACAACAGCAGTTCTAAATAATCCGGTTAAACTCAGCAGTTAACGGTAATCATGACATGTGTGTGAGCCCAAACGTCATCAGACTTTCTCCTAAAAGTCTGCTGTTTGCTAAATAACCCATAGATAAGTCATGTTTTTTGGATGGATAAGACCAAAATAGATCTTTATGGTTTAATGAGAAGCGCTATTGATAGAGAAAGGGGAACACTGCCTTTCCAGTATGGGAACATTATCACATCTCGGAAACCAGATGGTGGGAGTATCAGCATTTGAACAGTTAAAGAAGAACAAGGTTATTGTTTAGAATGGCCAAGTCGAAGTCCTGACCTTTATCTGGTAGGAATGTTGTGGAGGGCCCTGAGGTAAGCAGTTCACAGGAAGAAACACATCATCTGTTAATGGAGATGTTTTGCTGCACACCAGATACTGGAAGTGCAGGTTCACCCTCACAGATATGAAATAGCTGATAATTTTCCTAGGTTTTTATATAGCGCTTTTTACAAATGATGTTGTCTCAAAGCAGTTTTACAGAAATTCAGTAATACTAATTCATTAAGTAGAGAAAAGAAAGAAGACCTGGTGAGCAAGCTGAAGGTGACGGATGGCTCCCTCAAGTAGAAGGAAGAAACCTTGGGAGGAACCAGATTCACACAGGAGGACCCATTCTCCTCTGGTCCAAACTACATTCTGAAGTTGTTCAGAGTAACATCAGCTGAGTATCTAATCATGCTGATCTAGTCGTCATGGTGACAATGGAGTTAATGAAGAACTGATTGTGGAATAATAGTCTGATGCAGGGAGCAATAGTGGGGGAGCCTGGTTAGGCTGGGCAGGTAAGCAGCTGTGTCAGGTCCAGGTAGCAGAAAAACCTGGTCAATCTTCCATCAGTGTCTGGCTGGGCAGGTAGGCAGCTAATCAGAGGCGGGTAGCAGGAACACCTCAGTATCAAGCTGGACTGGACAGCAGCTGTTAGCTTGGTAAGAGTAAAGAGGGACAGTTAGCTCTGTTTGGGACTAATTACGGAACACAGGAAGTATGAACATTCCCAGAGTGTGGCAGCGACTCCGGCATCTGACTACTACAGCCTGGCCAAAAGGACAGAACCAGAAAATTACAGACTTGTGAGCACCCTGAAACACTGGCATCCATCCGCTCCACCATCAAATGAGTGACCAATATTTTGTTCAGTATCAACCACACCAGATGACAGATCGGTTTGATCTAATATTAGGGGTTGAATGTTTAGTGTAATATTCTTGATTTTATTATTTAAAAAATCCAGAAAGACATTTTTTATTTAGCGAGGCTAAATATGCTGAGCATGCTTTAGTGAGTCCCTTTCTGTACCTCCAGGCACAGTGGAATACTTCCGACTTAGTCGCTCGCCATTTCCGCTCTAATTTACGCACTGTTTGTTTTAGGTTACGACCTTGGTCGCTGTACCACGGGTCAAGGTTTATTCGTCTGGCCTTTTTCAATTTGAGTGGTGCTACACTATCTAGAGTTGATCTACAGGTATTTTCTAAGCAGTCGGTTAATCTATCTAGATCCACAGGATCCAATGGAGAGTGAGCTACGGTCGATAAGTCTGGGAGGGTTTGTATAAACTGTGTGGCGGTAGATGATGTTATTGAGCGCTTCATACAGTGATGAGGGGACGAGAGAGTTTTAAGGCTAGGATGTAACCTGAAATCAGATAATGGTCAAAGACTGCTTTACGACCGATCTCGTTTAGTACAGATAGAATAAGAGGAGGAGACTGAAGGACGAGCTGTCCCGTCTGATTTACGACCGATCTCGTTTAGTACAGATAGAATAAGAGGAGCCGGCTGAAGGACGAGCTGTCCCGTCTGATTTACGACCGATCTCGTTTAGTACAGATAGAATAAGAGGAGCCGACTGAAGGACGAGCTGTCCCGTCTGATTTACGACCGATCTCGTTTAGTACAGATAGAATAAGAGGAGCCGGCTGAAGGACGAGCTGTCCCGTCTGATTTACGACCGATCTCGTTTAGTACAGGTAGAATAAGAGGAGCCGACTGAAGGACGAGCTGTCCCGTCTGCTTTACGTCCGATCCCGTTTAGTACAGATAGAATAAGAGGAGCCGGCTGAAGGACGAGCTGTCCCGTCTGATTTACGCCCGATCCCGTTTAGTACAGATAGAATAAGAGGAGCCGGCTGAAGGACGAGCTGTCCCGTCTGATTTACGGCCGATCCCGTTTAGTACAGATAGAATAAGAGGAGGAGACTGAAGGACGAGCTGTCCCGTCTGATTTACGCCCGATCCCGTTTAGTACAGATAGAATAAGAGGAGCCGGCTGAAGGACGAGCTGTCCCGTCTGATTTATGCCCGATCTCGTTTAGTACAGATAGAATAAGAGGAGGAGACTGAAGGACGAGCTGTCCCGTCTGATTTACGACCGATCCCGTTTAGTACAGATAGAATAAGAGGAGCCGGCTGAAGGACGAGCTGTCCCGTCTGATTTACGGCCGATCTCGTTTAGTACAGATAGAATAAGAGGAGCCGGCTGAAGGACGAGCTGTCCCGTCTGATTTATGCCCGATCTCGTTTAGTACAGATAGAATAAGAGGAGCCGGCTGAAGGACGAGCTGTCCCGTCTGATTTTCGCCCGATCCCGTTTAGTACAGATAGAATAAGAGGAGGAGACTGAAGGACGAGCTGTCCCGTCTGATTTACGACCGATCTCGTTTAGTACAGATAGAATAAGAGGAGCCGACTGAAGGACGAGCTGTCCCGTCTGATTTACGACCGATCCCATTTAGTACAGGTAGAATAAGAGGAGGAGACTGAAGGGACAAGCTGTCCCGTCTGATTTACGCCCGATCCCGTTTAGTACAGGTAGAATAAGAGGAGCCGGCTGAAGGACGAGCTGTCCCGTCTGATTTACGACCGATCTCGTTTAGTACAGGTAGAATAAGAGGAGGAGACTGAAGGGACGAGCTGTCCCGTCTGATTTACGACCGATCCCGTTTAGTACAGATAGAATAAGAGGAGCCGGCTGAGGGACGAGCTGTCCCGTCTGATTTACGCCCGATCCCGTTTAGTACAGGTAGAATAAGAGGAGCCGGCTGAAGGACGAGCTGTCCCGTCTGATTTACGACCGATCCCGTTTAGTACAGATAGAATAAGAGGAGCCGGCTGAAGGACGAGCTGTCCCGTCTGCTTTACGACCGATCTCGTTTAGTACAGATAGAATAAGAGGAGCCGACTGAAGGACGAGCTGTCCCTTCTGATTTACGGCCGATCTCGTTTAGTACAGATAGAATAAGAGGAGCCGGCTGAAGGACGAGCTGTCCCTTCTGATTTACGACCGATCCCGTTTAGTACAGGTAGAATAAGAGGAGGAGACTGAAGGACGAGCTGTCCCGTCTGATTTACGGCCGATCTCGTTTAGTACAGATAGAATAAGAGGAGCCGACTGAAGGACGAGCTGTCCCGTCTGATTTACGACCGATCCCGTTTAGTACAGGTAGAATAAGAGGAGCCGACTGAAGGACGAGCTGTCCCGTCTGATTTACGGCCGATCTCGTTTAGTACAGATAGAATAAGAGGAGCCGGCTGAAGGACGAGCTGTCCCGTCTGCTTTACGTCCGATCCCGTTTAGTACAGATAGAATAAGAGGAGCCGGCTGAAGGACGAGCTGTCCCGTCTGATTTACGGCCGATCCCGTTTAGTACAGATAGAATAAGAGGAGCCGGCTGAAGGACGAGCTGTCCCGTCTGATTTACGGCCGATCTCGTTTAGTACAGATAGAATAAGAGGAGCCGGCTGAAGGACGAGCTGTCCCGTCTGATTTACGACCGATCCCGTTTAGTACAGATAGAATAAGAGGAGCCGGCTGAAGGACGAGCTGTCCCGTCTGATTTACGACCGATCTCGTTTAGTACAGATAGAATAAGAGGAGGAGGCTGAAGGACGAGCTGTCCCGTCTGATTTACGGCCGATCTCGTTTAGTACAGATAGAATAAGAGGAGGAGACTGAAGGACGAGCTGTCCCGTCTGATTTACGGCCGATCCCGTTTAGTACAGATAGAATAAGAGGAGGAGACTGAAGGACGAGCTGTCCCGTCTGATTTACGGCCGATCCCGTTTAGTACAGATAGAATAAGAGGAGCCGGCTGAAGGACGAGCTGTCCCGTCTGATTTACGACCGATCCCGTTTAGTACAGATAGAATAAGAGGAGGAGACTGAAGGACGAGCTGTCCCGTCTGATTTTCGCCCGATCCCGTTTAGTACAGATAGAATAAGAGGAGCCGGCTGAAGGACGAGCTGTCCCGTCTGATTTACGCCCGATCCCGTTTAGTACAGATAGAATAAGAGGAGGAGACTGAAGGACGAGCTGTCCCGTCTGATTTACGGCCGATCCCGTTTAGTACAGATAGAATAAGAGGAGCCGGCTGAAGGACGAGCTGTCCCGTCTGATTTATGCCCGATCTCGTTTAGTACAGATAGAATAAGAGGAGCCGGCTGAAGGACGAGCTGTCCCGTCTGATTTTCGCCCGATCCCGTTTAGTACAGATAGAATAAGAGGAGCCGACTGAAGGACGAGCTGTCCCGTCTGATTTACGACCGATCCCATTTAGTACAGATAGAATAAGAGGAGGAGACTGAAGGACGAGCTGTCCCGTCTGATTTACGCCCGATCCCGTTTAGTACAGATAGAATAAGAGGAGCCGGCTGAAGGGACGAGCTGTCCCGTCTGATTTACGACCGATCTCGTTTAGTACAGATAGAATAAGAGGAGGAGACTGAAGGACGAGCTGTCCCGTCTGATTTACGGCCGATCCCGTTTAGTACAGATAGAATAAGAGGAGCCGGCTGAAGGACGAGCTGTCCCGTCTGATTTACGCCCGATCCCGTTTAGTACAGATAGAATAAGAGGAGCCGGCTGAAGGACGAGCTGTCCCGTCTGATTTACGACCGATCCCGTTTAGTACAGATAGAATAAGAGGAGCCGGCTGAAGGACGAGCTGTCCCGTCTGATTTACGACCGATCCCGTTTAGTACAGATAGAATAAGAGGAGCCGGCTGAAGGACGAGCTGTCCCGTCTGATTTACGCCCGATCTCGTTTAGTACAGATAGAATAAGAGGAGCCGGCTGAAGGACGAGCTGTCCCGTCTGATTTACGCCCGATCCCGTTTAGTACAGATAGAATAAGAGGAGCCGGCTGAAGGACGAGCTGTCCCGTCTGATTTACGGCCGATCCCGTTTAGTACAGATAGAATAAGAGGAGCCGGCTGAAGGACGAGCTGTCCCGTCTGATTTACGGCCGATCCCGTTTAGTACAGATAGAATAAGAGGAGCCGGCTGAAGGACGAGCTGTCCCGTCTGATTTACGCCCGATCTCGTTTAGTACAGATAGAATAAGAGGAGCCGGCTGAAGGACGAGCTGTCCCGTCTGATTTACGGCCGATCCCGTTTAGTACAGATAGAATAAGAGGAGCCGGCTGAAGGACGAGCTGTCCCGTCTGATTTACGGCCGATCCCGTTTAGTACAGATAGAATAAGAGGAGCCGGCTGAAGGACGAGCTGTCCCGTCTGATTTACGCCCGATCCCGTTTAGTACAGATAGAATAAGAGGAGGAGACTGAAGGACGAGCTGTCCCGTCTGATTTACGGCCGATCTCGTTTAGTACAGATAGAATAAGAGGAGCCGGCTGAAGGACGAGCTGTCCCGTCTGATTTACGACCGATCTCGTTTAGTACAGATAGAATAAGAGGAGGAGACTGAAGGACGAGCTGTCCCGTCTGATTTACGGCCGATCCCGTTTAGTACAGATAGAATAAGAGGAGCTGACTGAAGGACGAGCTGTCCCGTCTGATTTACGGCCGATCTCGTTTAGTACAGATAGAATAAGAGGAGGAGACTGAAGGACGAGCTGTCCCGTCTGATTTACGACCGATCTCGTTTAGTACAGATAGAATAAGAGGAGCCGACTGAAGGACGAGCTGTCCCGTCTGATTTACGACCGATCCCGTTTAGTACAGATAGAATAAGAGGAGCCGACTGAAGGACGAGCTGTCCCGTCTGATTTACGGCCGATCTCGTTTAGTACAGATAGAATAAGAGGAGCCGGCTGAAGGACGAGCTGTCCCGTCTGATTTACGGCCGATCTCGTTTAGTACAGATAGAATAAGAGGAGCCGGCTGAAGGACGAGCTGTCCCGTCTGATTTACGACCGATCCCGTTTAGTACAGATAGAATAAGAGGAGCCGGCTGAAGGACGAGCTGTCCCGTCTGATTTACGCCCGATCTCGTTTAGTACAGATAGAATAAGAGGAGCCGGCTGAAGGACGAGCTGTCCCGTCTGATTTACGGCCGATCCCGTTTAGTACAGATAGAATAAGAGGAGGAGACTGAAGGACGAGCTGTCCCGTCTGATCTACGACCGATCCCGTTTAGTACAGATAGAATAAGATGAAGGACGAATTTACGAGAGGAGGAGGAGCTGAAGGACGAGCTGTCCAGTCTGATATACGAAGGACCCGATCCCGTTTAGTACAGATAGAATAAGAGGAGCCGGCTGAAGGACGAGCTGTCCCGTCTGATTTACGACCGATCCCGTTTAGTACAGATAGAATAAGAGGAGCCGGCTGAAGGACGAGCTGTCCCGTCTGATTTACGACCGATCCCGTTTAGTACAGATAGAATAAGAGGAGCCGGCTGAAGGACGAGCTGTCCCGTCTGATTTACGGCCGATCCCGTTTAGTACAGATAGAATAAGAGGAGCCGGCTGAAGGACGAGCTGTCCCGTCTGATTTACGACCGATCCCGTTTAGTACAGATAGAATAAGAGGAGCCGGCTGAAGGACGAGCTGTCCCGTCTGATTTACGACCGATCCCGTTTAGTACAGATAGAATAAGAGGAGCCGACTGAAGGACGAGCTGTCCCGTCTGATTTACGGCCGATCCCGTTTAGTACAGATAGAATAAGAGGAGCCGGCTGAAGGACGAGCTGTCCCGTCTGATTTACGGCCGATCTCGTTTAGTACAGATAGAATAAGAGGAGGAGACTGAAGGGACGAGCTGTCCCGTCTGATTTACGACCGATCCCGTTTAGTACAGATAGAATAAGAGGAGGAGACTGAAGGACGAGCTGTCCCGTCTGATTTACGGCCGATCTCGTTTAGTACAGATAGAATAAGAGGAGCAGACTGAAGGACGAGCTGTCCCGTCTGATTTACGGCCGATCTCGTTTAGTACAGATAGAATAAGAGGAGCCGGCTGAAGGACGAGCTGTCCCGTCTGATTTACGGCCGATCCCGTTTAGTACAGATAGAATAAGAGGAGGAGGCTGAAGGACGAGCTGTCCCGTCTGATTTACGGCCGATCTCGTTTAGTACAGATAGAATAAGAGGAGCCGGCTGAAGGACGAGCTGTCCCGTCTGATTTACGGCCGATCTCGTTTAGTACAGATAGAATAAGAGGAGGAGACTGAAGGACGAGCTGTCCCGTCTGATTTACGACCGATCCCGTTTAGTACAGATAGAATAAGAGGAGCCGACTGAAGGACGAGCTGTCCCGTCTGATTTACGGACGTTTAGTACAGATAGAATAAGAGGAGGAGACTGAAGGACGAGCTGTCCCGTCTGATTTACGGCCGATCCCGTTTAGTACAGATAGAATAAGAGGAGGAGACTGAAGGACGAGCTGTCCCGTCTGATTTACGGCCGATCTCGTTTAGTACAGATAGAATAAGAGGAGCCGGCTGAAGGACGAGCTGTCCCGTCTGATTTACGGCCGATCCCGTTTAGTACAGATAGAATAAGAGGAGCCGGCTGAAGGACGAGCTGTCCCGTCTGATTTACGGCCGATCTCGTTTAGTACAGATAGAATAAGAGGAGCCGGCTGAAGGACGAGCTGTCCCGTCTGATTTACGCCCGATCCCTGAAGATAGAATAAGAGGAGCAGACTGAAGGACGAGCTGTCCCGTCTGATTTACGCCCGATCCCGTTTAGTACAGATAGAATAAGAGGAGGAGACTGAAGGGACGAGCTGTCCTGTCTGATTTACGTATCAGATTTAGTACAGATAGAATAAGAGGAGGAGACTGAAGGACGAGCTGTCCCGTCTGATTTACGGCCGATCTCGTTTAGTACAGATAGAATAAGAGGAGGAGACTGAAGGACGAGCTGTCCCGTCTGATTTACGGCCGATCCCGTTTAGTACAGATAGAATAAGAGGAACCGACTGAAGGACGAGCTGTCCCGTCTGATTTACGCCCGATCCCGTTTAGTACTGAAGGACGAGCTGTCCCGTCTGATTTACGACCGATCCCGTTTAGTACAGATAGAATAAGAGGAGGAGACTGAAGGACGAGCTGTCCCGTCTGATTTACGGCCGATCTCGTTTAGTACAGATAGAATAAGAGGAGCCGGCTGAAGGACGAGCTGTCCCGTCTGATTTACGACCGATCCCGTTTAGTACAGATAGAATAAGAGGAGCCGGCTGAAGGACGAGCTGTCCCGTCTGATTTACGGCCGATCTCGTTTAGTACAGATAGAATAAGAGGAGCCGGCTGAAGGACGAGCTGTCCCGTCTGATTTACGGCCGATCCCGTTTAGTACAGATAGAATAAGAGGAGCCGGCTGAAGGACGAGCTGTCCCGTCTGATTTACGGCCGATCCCGTTTAGTACAGATAGAATAAGAGGAGCCGGCTGAAGGACGAGCTGTCCCGTCTGATTTACGGCCGATCTCGTTTAGTACAGATAGAATAAGAGGAGCCGGCTGAAGGACGAGCTGTCCCGTCTGATTTACGGCCGATCCCGTTTAGTACAGATAGAATAAGAGGAGGAGACTGAAGGACGAGCTGTCCCGTCTGATTTACGGCCGATCCCGTTTAGTACAGATAGAATAAGAGGAGCCGGCTGAAGGACGAGCTGTCCCGTCTGATTTACGGCCGATCCCGTTTAGTACAGATAGAATAAGAGGAGCCGGCTGAAGGACGAGCTGTCCCGTCTGATTTACGGCCGATCTCGTTTAGTACAGATAGAATAAGAGGAGGAGACTGAAGGACGAGCTGTCCCGTCGACCGATCCCGTTTAGTACAGATAGAATAAGAGGAGAGGAGACTGCGACGAGCTGTCCCGTCTGATTTACGGCCGATCCCGTTTAGTACAGATAGAATAAGAGGAGCTGTCCCGTCTGATTTACGGCCGAGCTGTCCCAGTCTGATTTACCCGTCTGATTTACGCCCGATCCCTTTAAGTACAGATAGAATAAGAGGAGGAGACTGAAGGACGAGCTGTCCCGTCTGATTTACGACCGATCTCGTTTAGTACAGATAGAATAAGAGGAGCCGACTGAAGGACGGGCTGTCCCGTCTGATTTACGGCCGATCCCGTTTAGTACAGATAGAATAAGAGGAGCCGACTGAAGGACGAGCTGTCCCGTCTGATTTACGGCCGATCCCGTTTAGTACAGATAGAATAAGAGGAGCCGGCTGAAGGACGAGCTGTCCCGTCTGATTTACGGCGATCTCGTTTAGTACAGATAGAATTAGAGGCCGGCTGAAGGACGATCTCCCGTTTAGTACAGTTTAGAATAGATAAGAGGAGCCGGCTGAAGGACGAGCTGTCCCGTCTGATTTACGACCGATCTCGTTTAGTACAGATAGAATAAGAGGAGGAGACTGAAGGACGAGCTGTCCCGTCTGATTTACGGCCGATCCCGTTTAGTACAGATAGAATAAGAGGAGCCGGCTGAAGGACGAGCTGTCCCGTCTGATTTACGGCCGATCCCGTTTAGTACAGATAGAATAAGAGGAGGAGACTGAAGGACGAGCTGTCCCGTCTGATTTACGGCCGATCCCGTTTAGTACAGATAGAATAAGAGGAGCCGGCTGAAGGACGAGCTGTCCCGTCTGATTTACGCCCGATCTCGTTTAGTACAGATAGAATAAGAGGAGCCGGCTGAAGGGACGAGCTGTCCTGTCTGATTTACGCCCGATCTCGTTTAGTACAGATAGAATAAGAGGAGGAGACTGAAGGACGAGCTGTCCCGTCTGATTTACGACCGATCCCGTTTAGTACAGATAGAATAAGAGGAGGAGACTGAAGGACGAGCTGTCCCGTCTGATTTACGGCCGATCCCGTTTAGTACAGATAGAATAAGAGGAGCCGGCTGAAGGACGAGCTGTCCCGTCTGATTTACGGCCGATCTCGTTTAGTACAGATAGAATAAGAGGAGCCGGCTGAAGGACGAGCTGTCCCGTCTGATTTACGGCCGATCCCGTTTAGTACAGATAGAATAAGAGGAGGAGACTGAAGGACGAGCTGTCCCGTCTGATTTACGACCGATCCCGTTTAGTACAGATAGAATAAGAGGAGGAGACTGAAGGACGAGCTGTCCCGTCTGATTTAGGACCGATCTCGTTTAGTACAGATAGAATAAGAGGAGGAGACTGAAGGACGCTGTCCCGACTGATTTACGGCCGAGTTTAGGATAGAATAAGAGGAGCTACGGCTGTCCGATCCCGTTTAGTACAGATAGAATAAGAGGAGCCGACTGAAGGACGAGCTGTCCCGTCTGATTTACGGCCGATCCCGTTTAGTACAGATAGAATAAGAGGAGGAGACTGAAGGACGAGCTGTCCCGTCTGATTTACGACCGATCCCGTTTAGTACAGATAGAATAAGAGGAGGAGACTGAAGGACGAGCTGTCCCGTCTGATTTACGACCGATCTCGTTTAGTACAGATAGAATAAGAGGAGGAGACTGAAGGACGAGCTGTCCCGTCTGCTTTACGGCCGATCGAGCTGTACAGATAGATTTACTGAAGGACGAGCTGTCCCTGATTCTAGTACAGATAGAATAAGAGGAGGAGACTGAAGGACGAGCTGTCCCGTCTGATTTACGACCGATCCCGTTTAGTACAGATAGAATAAGAGGAGCCGACTGAAGGACGAGCTGTCCCGTCTGATTTACGGCCGATCCCGTTTAGTACAGATAGAATAAGAGGAGGAGACTGAAGGACGAGCTGTCCCGTCTGATTTACGACCGATCCCGTTTAGTACAGATAGAATAAGAGGAGGAGACTGAAGGACGAGCTGTCCCGTCTGATTTACGACCGATCCCGTTTAGTACAGATAGAATAAGAGGAGGAGACTGAAGGACGAGCTGTCCCGTCTTTACGATTTTTAGTACAGATAGAATAAGAGGAGCCCTGAAGGACGAGCTCCCGTCTGATTTAGTACCGATCCCGTTTAGTACAGATAGAATAAGAGGAGCCGACTGAAGGACGAGGCCTGTCCCGTTTAGTCTGATTTACGGCCGAGCTCCCGTTTTAGTACAGATAGAATAAGAGGAGCCGGCTGAAGGACGAGCTGTCCCGTCTGATTTACGGCCGATCCCGTTTAGTACAGATAGAATAAGAGGAGCCGACTGAAGGACGAGCTGTCCCGTCTGATTTACGACCGATCCCGTTTAGTACAGATAGAATAAGAGGAGCCGGCTGAAGGACGAGCTGTCCCGTCTGATTTACGACCGATCCCGTTTAGTACAGATAGAATAAGAGGAGCCGGCTGAAGGACGAGCTGTCCCGTCTGATTTACGGCCGATCCCGTTTAGTACAGATAGAATAAGAGGAGCCGACTGAAGGACGGGCTGTCCCGTCTGATTTACGGCCGATCTGTTTAGTACAGATAGAATAAGAGGAGCCGGCTGAAGGACGAGCTGTCCCGTTGAG
Organism: Prochilodus magdalenae; assembly: GCA_024036415.1. NCBI lineage: Eukaryota > Metazoa > Chordata > Actinopteri > Characiformes > Prochilodontidae > Prochilodus > Prochilodus magdalenae. The sequence goes on along the minus strand of JAMWET010007292.1, from coordinate 8,646 downwards.
TTACCGATCTCGTTTAGTACAGATAGAATAAGAGGAGCCGACTGAAGGACGAGCTGTCCCGTCTGATTTACGACCGATCTCGTTTAGTACAGATAGAATAAGAGGAGCCGACTGAAGGACGAGCTGTCCCGTCTGATTTACGGCCGATCTCGTTTAGTACAGATAGAATAAGAGGAGCCGGCTGAAGGACGAGCTGTCCCGTCTGATTTACGCCCGATCTCGTTTAGTACAGATAGAATAAGAGGAGGAGACTGAAGGACGAGCTGTCCCGTCTGATTTACGGCCGATCCCGTTTAGTACAGATAGAATAAGAGGAGGAGACTGAAGGACGAGCTGTCCCGTCTGATTTACTGATTTTACGTACCGATCCCGGCTTCCCGTAGTACAGATAGAATAAGAGGAGCCGGCTGAAGGGACGAGCTGTCCCGTCTGATTTACGGCCGAACCCTTTTAGAACAGATAGAATAAGAGGAGAAGGACGAGCTGTCCCGTCTGATTTACGCCCGATCACGTTTAGTACAGATAGAATAAGAGGAGCCGACTGAAGGACGAGCTGTCCCGTCTGATTTACGGCCGATCCCGTTTAGTACAGATAGAATAAGAGGAGCCGGCTGAAGGACGAGCTGTCCCGTCTGATTTACGACCGATCCCGTTTAGTAGATAGAATAGAGGATAAGGACGAGGTCCCGTCTGATTTACGCCCGATCCCGTTTTAGTACTGAAGGGAGGAGACTGAAGGACGAGCTGTCCCGTCTGATTTACGGCCGATCCCGTTTAGTACAGATAGAATAAGAGGAGCCGACTGAAGGACGAGCCCGTGTCGGCCGATCCCGTTTAGTACAGATAGAATAAGAGGAGGAGACTGAAGGACGAGGCTGATTAGAATAAGAGGAGCCGGCTGAAGGACGACTGTCCCGTCTGATTTACGACCGTTTAGTACAGATAGAATAAGAGGAGCCGGCTGAAGGACGAGCTGTCCCGTCTGATTTACGGCCGATCCCGTTTAGTACAGATAGAATAAGAGGAGCCGGCTGAAGGACGAGCTGTCCCGTCTGATTTACGGCCGATCCCGTTTAGTACAGATAGAATAAGAGGAGCCGGCTGAAGGACGAGCTGTCCCGTCTGATTTACGACCGATCTCGTTTAGTACAGATAGAATAAGAGGAGGAGACTGAAGGACGAGCTGTCCCGTCTGATTTACGGCCGATCCCGTTTAGTACAGATAGATAGAATAAGAGGAGCCGCCTGAAGGACGAGCTGTCCCGTCTGATTTACGGCCGATCCCGTTTAGTACAGATAGAATAAGAGGAGCCGGCTGAAGGACGAGCTGTCCCGTCTGATTTACGACCGATCCCGTTTAGTACAGATAGAATAAGAGGAGCCGGCTGAAGGACGAGCTGTCCCGTCTGATTTACGGCCGATCCCGTTTAGTACAGATAGAATAAGAGGAGGAGACTGAAGGACGAGCTGTCCCGTCTGATTTACGACCGATCCCGTTTAGTACAGATAGAATAAGAGGAGGAGACTGAAGGACGAGCTGTCCCGTCTGATTTACGGCCGATCCCGTTTAGTACAGATAGAATAAGAGGAGCCGACTGAAGGACGAGCTGTCCCGTCTGATTTACGGCCGATCCCGTTTAGTACAGATAGAATAAGAGGAGCCGACTGAAGGACGAGCTGTCCCGTCTGATTTACGGCCGATCCCGTTTAGTACAGATAGAATAAGAGGAGCCGGCTGTCCCGTCTGAAGGATCGAGCTGTAGAATAAGAGGAGCCCGTCCCGTCTGATTTACGGACCGATCCCGTTTAGTACAGATAGAATAAGAGGAGCTGCCTGAAGGACGAGCTGTCCCGTCTGATTTACGCCCGATTCCGTTTAGTACAGATAGAATAAGAGGAGCCGTGAAGGACGAGCTGTCCCCGTCTGATTTACGGCCGATCCCGTTTAGTACAGATAGAATAAGAGGAGCTGAAGGACGAGCTGAAGGACGAGCAGATAGTCCCGTCCCGTCTGATTTACGATCTCGTTAAGTACGATCCCGTTTAGTACAGATAGAATAAGAGGAGCCGGCTGAAGGACGAGCTGTCCCGTCTGATTTACGGCCGATCCCGTTTAGTACAGATGAAGGGACTGAGAGGAGCCGGCTGAAGGGACGAGCTGTCCCGTCTGATTTACGGCCGATCCCGTTTAGTACAGATAGAATAAGAGGAACCGGCTGAAGGACGAGCTGTCCCGTCTGATTTTAGTTACGATAGAATAAGAGGAGCCGATGTCCTCGTTTAGTAGTACAGATAGAATAAGAGGAGCCGGCTGAAGGGACAAGCTGTCCCATCTGATTTACGGCCGATCCCGTTTAGTACAGATAGAATAAGAGGAGCCGGCTGAAGGACGAGCTGTCCCGTCTGATTTACGGCCGATCCCGTTTAGTACAGATAGAATAAGAGGAGCCGGCTGAAGGACGAGCTGTCCCGTCTGATTTACGCCCGATCTCGTTTAGTACAGATAGAATAAGAGGAGCCGGCTGAAGGGACAAGCTGTCCCGTCTGATTTACGGCCGATCTCGTTTAGTACAGATAGAATAAGAGGAGCCGGCTGAAGGACGAGCTGTCCCGTCTGATTTACGCCCGATCCCGTTTAGTACAGATAGAATAAGAGGAGGAGACTGAAGGACGAGCTGTCCCGTCTGATTTACGGCCGATCTCGTTTAGTACAGATAGAATAAGCGGATCGGTACCTGGTGTCGGGTATCAGCATGTATGTTTACATATCAGCATCAGTATCAGAACTGTAAAAGTTGGATCAGTGTATCAGTGACGAGCAGTACAGTGTACTTGTTTGTTTACTGTTTCTGTGGTGTGATGTACAGTTATTTTGGATGAAGCTGTGCGGATTAACCTGCTGAAAATTATAATATCTAAATATATAGGAAATTTATGGCAGGTTCTGAGAAACTTAATTTTGATATTGATCCACAAGCTCACAAATTAAAAAGAACATTACTCAGTACTGCAGCTAGTACGAGTCACAGACACTGGAGTAACACGGTAACTCAGATAGAAAAATATAATGTGATAATGAGTTTAATCTACGCTGATGGACATGAAACCATGCATGTAGACTGATGTTCTGTAACACTGTTTACTTTCCTGTCACACACAGACCTGGTTATAAAGTGCTGCAGTAGAACTAAAATAAAAACAAACCCGTCTATAAATACAGAAATATAACTCAGTCTCTGATTGTGTTTCAGATCACATACCACAGCCAAATGTACCTGCAATAATCACTGGAGTGGCCTTACCCCTCATCCTCATCTTCATCCTCTTCTTGGTGGCCGCTTTTATAGGTAGGTACTAACCTTCCTTACATCCAATCAGAACACCACACCAACACTCTCACACTGCTGGACTACCACTGTAAGGTGCTGGAATGTGTTGACCAGTTTGATGCTGCTGTTAGAGCAGGACACATAACCAGTAGTTATTAAAAGAGTTATTATTAGGTATTAGAGTAATACGTGTAGTATGAACTATATGAATTCAGTGCAGTTTTTAGGGATAGGGAAGGTCCTTACTCTGAAGGTCCTTACTCTGAAGGTCCTTAATCAGAAGGTCCTTACTCAGAAGGTCCTTAATCAGAAGGTCCTTAATCAGAAGGTCCTTACTCTGAAGGTCCTTAATCAGAAGGTCCTTACTCAGAGGTCCCTACTTGGAAGGTCCTTACTCAGAAGGTCCTTACTCAGACGGTCCTTACTCAGAAGGTCCTTAATCAGAAGGTCCTTAATCAGAAGGTCCTTACTCAGAAGGTCCTTAATCAGAAGGTCCTTAATCAGAAGGTCCTTACTCAGAAGGTCCTTAATCAGAAGGTCCTTACTCAGAAGGTCCTTAATCAGAAGGTCCTTAATCAGAAGGTCCTTACTCGGAAGGTCCTTACCAAAAGGTCCTCCTCAGAAGGTCTTTACCCAGAAGGTCCTTAATCGGAAGGTCCTTACTCGGAAGGTCCTTAATCGGAAGGTCCTTAATCGGAAGGTCCTTACTCGGAAGGTCCTTACTCAGAAGGTCCTTCACACGGCGCATGTGGCAGGCCTTATCGCAGGCCAATCGGAAAGTCCTTACTCGCGAAGGTTCCTTACTACAAGGACTGCACCACTGCTGTGGCATCCAGTGATGGACTCCCTTCCAGATGCGCTGAACCACTTCTACGCTCGGTTCGAGGCACAGAACAGCGTGGCAGCGAGGAAGACCACCCCTCCTCCAGACGACCAGGTGTTGTGTCTTACAGCAGCTGACGTGAGGAAAACTCTACACAGAGTTGACCCACGGAAAGCCGCTGGACCGGACAACATTCCTGCTAGAGTGCTCAGGGAGTGTGCAGACCAGCTGACAGATGTCTTCACTGACATCTTCAACATCTCCCTGAGCAGTGCCACCGTCCCAACGTGTCTCAAGGCAACCACCATCATACCCGTGCCGAAGAAGTCTTCAGTGTCCTGCCTCAACGACTACCGTCCCATTGCACTCACACCCATCATCATGAAGTGCTTTGAGAGGCTTGTCATGAGGCACATCAAGACCCTGCTGCCTCCCTCACTAGATCCTCTGCAGTTCGCGTACCGTCCCAACCTCAACGGACGACGCCATATCCACCACCCTTCACCTGGCGCTCACCCACCTGGACAATAGAGACACCTATGTTGGAATGCTGTTCATAGACTTTAGTTCAGCATTCAACACCATCATTCCTCAGCACCTGATCGGAAAGCTGAACCTACTGGGCCTGAACACTTCTCTCTCTAACTGGATCCTGGACTTCCTGACTGGGAGACCTCAGTCCGTCCGGATCGATCAACACCTGTTTCAAACCATCGAGAGCATCCTGAGCAGCTGCAGCACTGCCTGGTTTGGGAACTGCACCGCATCGGATCACCAGTCCCTGCAGCGGGTAGTGAGGACAGCTGAGAAGATCATCGGTGTCTCTCTTCCCACCGTTACGGACATTTACACCACACGCTGCTTCACCACACACACCCCTCACACACACTCTTCACCACACACACCCCTCACACACACTCTTCACCACCCACAGGTGGATCACACACACTCTTCACACACACTCTTCACCACCACACGCCCCTCACACACACTCTTCACCCTCCTCCCGTCTGGAAAAAAGGTACAGGAGCAGCCGGGCCCTCACATCCAGACTGTGGCAACAGTTCTTCCCCAAAGCCATCAGACTCCTTAAACAACCAGAGTCTGGTCTGAACAAACAATAGAACACATCAGTGTCTGAACTGAAATCACCACTCTCCATATTCTCTCACATACCACACTCACACACACACATCTACCACCGCTTCCTTTTTCTTTAATAAAAAAACCTAATGTTTACATTTATACCAAATACGCACACTGCACCTTACTGCTCCCCATCCTAAGGGGCCGAGCTTGCACTGACTCCCTTCCCCTGTATTTATAGTTTGTCTTGTAAATGGTTGTGTGTATTTATAGTATATTGTCTTGCGCACTGCACAGAACGTGCACTTTATGTTGTATAGTATTTGAGGAGTCTATTGTTAGATGAAGGCACCTTGGTCCTGGAGGAACGCTATTTCCCGTTTCACTGTGTACTGTACACACACTGTATATAGTTGTATAATGACCAAATAAAACCACTTGAACTTGAACTTAATCAGAAGGTCCTTACTAAGAAGGTCCTTACATCGGAAGGTCCTTACCTCCGGAAGGTCCTTACCCGGAAGGTCCCTTACTAAGAACGGTCCTTAATCCGAAGGTTCATACACGGAAGGTCTTTACTCTGAGGTGAACCTCAGAGTAAAGACCTTCCGGGTACGGACCTGTCTGATTAAGGACCTTCTGAGTAAGGACCTTCCGAGGTAAGGACCTTCCGAGTAAGGACCTTCCGAGTAAGGACATTCTTTAGTAAGGACCTTCTGATTAAGTTCTAGTTCAAGTGGGTTTTTTATTTGTCATTTATACAACTATAATACAGTGGTGTACAGTACACAGTGAAACGAAGAATTAGCGTTCCTCCCAGGACCAAGGTGCTACCATCTAACCATAGACTTCCTCAATACTATACAACATAAAGTGCACGTGGTGCAGTGCGCAAAAGAACAATATACAAATATACACACGGACCCATAACAAGACAAAACGATAAATACAGGGGAAGGGCGGCAGTGCAGTCGGACCTTAGTATGGGGAGCAGTAAAGGTGGCAGTTGTGGCGTATTTGGTATAAATGTAAAACATTAGGTTTTTGTATTAAAGAAAAAGGAAGGTGGGTGATGTGTGTGTGAGTGTGTAATGTGAGAGAATATGAGAGTGTGATTTTCAGTTCAGACACTGATGTGTTTGTTTGTTCAGACCAGACTCTGGTTGCTTATTTTAGGAGTCTGATGGGCTTGGGGAAGAAAAAACTGGTTTGCACAAGGGGGGGGGGGGGGGGGGGGGGGGGTTTTTTCTGGAGTGAGGGCCGGCTTGCCTCCTAGCTACCTTTTTCCAGACGGGAGGAGGGTGAAGCGTGTGTGTGAGGGGCGCTGTGTGTGGTGAAGAGTGTGTGGTGGTGAAGAGTGTGTGTGAGGGGTGTGTGTGGTTGAAGAGTGAGTGTGGTGAGGGAGTGTGTGTGGTGAAGAGTGTGTGTGAGGGGTGTGTGGTGGTTAAGCAGGTTGTGGTCTGGTAAATGTCCGTAAGGCTGGGGAGAGAGACACCGATGATCTTCTCATCCGTCCTCACTACCCGCTGCAGGGACTGGGGTGATCCGAATGCGGTGGCCAGTTCCCAAACCAGGCAGTGATGCAGCTGCTCAAGGATGCTCCTCGATGGTTCGAACAACAGGTGTTGATCGATCCGGACGGACTGAGGTCTCCCAGTCAGGAAGTCCCAGATCCAGTTAGAGAGAGAATGTGTTCAGGCCCAGTAGGTTCAGGCTTTCCGATCAAGGTGATGAGAAATGATGGGGTTGAATGCTGAACTAAAGTCTATTGAACAGCATTCGAACATAAAGTGTCCCTATTGATCCAGGGGTGGGTGCGCGCCAGGTGAATGGGTGTGTGGATATGGCGTCGTCCGTTGAAGCGGTTGGGACTGGTACGCGAAACTGCAGAGGCTCTAGTGAGGGAGGCAGCAGGGTCCTTGATGTGCATCAGGACAAGCCTCTCAAAGCACTTCATGATGATGGAGTGTGAGTGGCAATGGGACGGTAGTCGTTGAGGCAGTGACACTGAACTACTTCTTCGGCACGGGTATGATGTTGGTTGCCTGGAGACACGTTGGAACGGTGGGCAACTGCTCAGGGAGATGTTGAAGATGTCGGTGAAGACAATCAGTCAGTGGTTCGGCACACTCCCTGAGCCTTACTCTAGCAGGAATGTTGTCCGGTCCACCGGCTTTCCGTGGGTTTTAACTCCTGCGTTAGACGTTTTCCTCACGTCAGCTGCTGTAAGACACAACACTACTGGTCTGTCTTGGAGGAGGGGTGGTCTTCCTCGCTGGTCCCACGCTGTTCTGTGCCTCAACCGATGCCGAGGTAGAAGTGTGTTCAGCACTGTCACAGGCAGGTGGTGCAAGTCCTGTAGTTAGTGATGGCCTGGATGCCCTGCCACATGCGCCGTGGGTGAAGGACCTTCTGAGTAAGGACCCATCCGAGTAAGGACCTTCCGATAAGGCCCTTCGAAGAGTAAGGGACCTTACCGATTAAGGACCTTCCGAGGTAAGGACCTTTCGATTAAGGACCTTCCATTTTAAGGACCCTTACGAGTAAGGACCCTTCCGAAAGTAAGGACCTTCCAGATTAAGGACGCTTCCCGAGTAAGGACCGCTCCGATTACGGACATTCTGGGTAAAGACCTTCTGAGAAAGGACCTTCTGAGGAGGACCTTTTGGTAAGGGACCTTCTGAGTAACGACCTTCTGAGGATGGACCTTTTTGGTAAGGACCTTCGAGTAAGGACCTTCTGATTAAGGACCTTCCTGATTAATGACCTTCTGAGTTAAGGACCTTCTGATTAAGGAACCTTCTGATAAGGACCTTCTGAGTTAAGGACCTCTCTGATTAAAGGACCTTCTGATTAAGGACCTTCTGAGTAAGGACCTTCTGCTTAAGGACCTTAGGATTAAAGGACCTTCTGAGTAAGGACCTTCTGATTAAAGGACCTTCTGATTAAGGACCTTCTGAGTAAGGACCTTCTTGATTGAAGGACCTTATGAGTAAGGACCTTATGATTAAAGGACCTTCCGAGTCAAGGACATGCAGAGTAAGGACCTTCAGAGTAGATGCAGTGCTATCAGTGCAGTTTTTTTATCCCTAAAAACTGCCACTGAATTCATAATAGTTCATACTTACAACGTATTACTCTCAAATACCTAAAAATTTTTTTTTTAAATAACTCTTTTAATAACTACCTGGTTATGTGTCCTGCTCTAACAGCAGCATCCAAACTGGTCAACCACATTTCCAGCACCTTACAGTGGAGTATAGTCCAGCAGTGTGAGAGTGTTGGTGTGGTGTGTTCTGATTGGATGTAAGGAAGGTTAGTAACCTACCTATAAAAGCGGCCACCAAGAATAGGATGAAGATGGAGGATGAGGGTAAAGGCCACTCCATTGATTATTGCAGGTACATT